>JARFIX010000558.1:0-24951 GCA_036346125.1 Lycocerus yunnanus | reverse complement strand
TCCTGAGGGGATAAGGAGGCTTCCAAAATTGACACATGTGCAACAAAAGTTTTAAAATACTTTTTAAATGTAATTTTGCCCAAGAAATCGATTGGCCTAAGCAAAATTGTTCTAAGTCTAGTGGTTAACTTTTATGGCTTATTAAAGATTTTTAGCCTTATTTCTTATCCTGAGGGATAAGGAGGCTTCCAAAATTGACACATGTGCAACAAAAGTTTTAAAATACTTTTTTAAATGTAATTTGCCCAAGAAATCGATTGGCCTAAGCAAAATTGTTCTAAGTCTAGTGGTTAACTTTTATGGCTTATTAAAGATTTTAGCCTTATTTCTTATCCTGGGGGGATAAGGAGGCTTCCAAAATTGACACATGTGCAACAAAAGTTTTAAAATACTTTTTAAATGTAATTTTGCCCAAGAAATCGATTGGCCTAAGCAAAATTGTTCTAAGTCTAGTGGTTAACTTTTATGGCTTATTAAAGATTTTAGCCTTATTTCTTATCCTGAGGGATAAGGAGGCTTCCAAAATTGACACATGTGCAACAAAAGTTTTAAAATACTTTTTAAATGTAATTTTGCCCAAGAAATCGATTGGCCTAAGCAAAATTGTTCTAAGTCTAGTGGTTAACTTTTATGGCTTATTAAAGATTTTAGCCTTATTTCTTATCCTGAGGGGATAAGGAGGCTTCCAAAATTGACACATGTGCAACAAAAGTTTTAAAATACTTTTTTAAATGTAATTTGCCCAAGAAATCGATTGGCCTAAGCAAAATTGTTCTAAGTCTAGTGGTTAACTTTTATGGCTTATTAAAGATTTTAGCCTTATTTCTTATCCTGAGGGATAAGGAGACTTCCAAAATTGACACATGTGCAACAAAAGTTTTAAAATATTTTTTTAAATGTAATTTGCCCAAGAAATCGATTGGCCTAAGCAAAATTGTTCTAAGTCTAGTGGTTAACTTTTATGGCTTATTAAAGATTTTAGCCTTATTTCTTATCCTGAGGGGATAAGGAGGCTTCCAAAATTGACACATGTGCAACAAAAGTTTTAAAATACTTTTTAAATGTAATTTGCCCAAGAAATCGATTGGCCTAAGCAAAATTGTTCTAAGTCTAGTGGTTAACTTTTATGGCTTATTAAAGTTTTTTAGCCTTATTTCTTATCCTGAGGGGATAAGGAGACTTCCAAAATTGACACATGTGCAACAAAAGTTTTAAAATACTTTTTTAAATGTAATTTGCCCAAGAAATCGATTAGCCTAAGCAAAATTGTTCTAAGTCTAGTGGTTAACTTTTATGGCTTATTAAAGATTTTAGCCTTATTTCTTATCCTGAGGGATAAGGAGGCTTCCAAAATTGACACATGTGCAACAAAAGTTTTAAAATACTTTTTTAAATGTAATTTTGCCCAAGAAATCGATTAGCCTAAGCAAAATTGTTCTAAGTCTAGTGGTTAACTTTTATGGCTTATTAAAGATTTTAGCCTTATTTCTTATCCTGAGGGATAAGGAGGCTTCCAAAATTGACACATGTGCAACAAAAGTTTTAAAATACTTTTTTAAATGTAATTTTCCCCAAAGGGAAATCGATTGGCCTAAGCAAAATTGTTCTAAGTCTAGTGGTTAACTTTTATGGCTTATTAAAGTTTTTTAGCCTTATTTCTTATCCTGAGGGGATAAGGAGGCTTCCAAAATTGACACATGTGCAACAAAAGTTTTAAAATACTTTTTTATATGTAATTTTGCCCAAGAAATCGATTAGCCTAAGCAAAATTGTTCTAAGTCTAGTGGTTAACTTTTATGGCTTATTAAAGATTTTAGCCTTATTTCTTATCCTGAGGGATAAGGAGGCTTCCAAAATTGACACATGTGCAACAAAAGTTTTAAAATACTTTTTTATATGTAATTTTGCCCAAGAAATCGATTGGCCTAAGCAAAATTGTTCTAAGTCTAGTGGTTAACTTTTATGGCTTATTAAAGATTTTAGCCTTATTTCTTATCCTGAGGGATAAGGAGCTTCCAAAATTGACACATGTGCAACAAAAGTTTTAAAATACTTTTTAAATGTAATTTGCCCAAGAATCGATTGGCCTAAGCAAAATTGTTCTAAGTCTAGTGGTTAACTTTTATGGCTTATTAAAGATTTTAGCCTTATTTCTTATCCTGAGGGATAAGGAGATTCCAAAATTGACACATGTGCAACAAAAGTTTAAAATACTTTTTATAATGTAATTTGCCCAAGAATCGATTAGCCTAAGCAAAATTGTTCTAAGTCTAGTGGTTAACTTTTATGGCTTATTAAAGATTTTAGCCTTATTTCTTATCCTGAGGGATAAGGAGGCTTCCAAAAATTGACACATGTGCAACAAAAGTGTTAAAATACTTTTTAAATGTAATTTTGCCCAAGAAATCGATTAGCCTAAGCAAAATTGTTCTAAGTCTAGTGGTTAACTTTTATGGCTTATTAAAGATTTTTAGCCTTATTTCTTATCCTGAGGGATAAGGAGGCTTCCAAAATTGACACATGTGCAACAAAAGTTTTAAAATACTTTTTTATATGTAATTTTGCCCAAGAAATCGATTGGCCTAAGCAAAATTGTTCTAAGTCTAGTGGTTAACTTTTATGGCTTATTAAAGATTTTAGCCTTATTTCTTATCCTGAGGGATAAGGAGGTTTCCCAAAATTGACACATGTGCAACAAAATTTGTTAAAATACTTTTTTATATGTAATTTTGCCCAAGAATCGATTGGCCTAAGCAAAATTGTTCTAAGTCTAGTGGTTAACTTTTATGGCTTATTAAAGATTTTAGCCTTATTTCTTATCCTGAGGGATAAGGAGGCTTCCAAAATTGACACATGTGCAACAAAAGTTTTAAAATACTTTTTTATATGTAATTTTGCCCAAGGAATCGATTGGCCTAAGCAAAATTGTTCTAAGTCTAGTGGTTAACTTTATGGCTTATTAAAGATTTTAGCCTTATTTCTTATCCTGAGGGATAAGGAGGCTTAAAAATTGACACATGTGCAACAAAATTTTAAAATACTTTTTATATGTAATTTTGCCCAAGGAATCGATTGGCCTAAGCAAAATTGTTCTAAGTCTAGTGGTTAACTTTTATGGCTTATTAAAGATTTTTAGCCTTATTTCTTATCCTGAGGGATAAGGAGGCTTCCAAAATTGACACATGTGCAACAAAAGTTTTAAAATACTTTTTTAAATGTAATTTTGCCCAAGGAATCGATTGGCCTAAGCAAAATTGTTCTAAGTCTAGTGGTTAACTTTTATGGCTTATTAAAGATTTTTAGCCTTATTTCTTATCCTGAGGGGATAAGGAGGCTTCCAAAATTGACACATGTGCAACAAAAGTGTTAAAATACTTTTTATATGTAATTTTGCCCAAGAAATCGATTAGCCTAAATAAAATTGTTCTAAGTCTAGTGGTTAACTTTTATGGCTTATTAAAGATTTTTAGCCTTATTTCTTATCCTAAGGGAATAAGGAACCTTCCAAAAATTGACCCATGTGCAACAAAAGTTTTAAAATACTTTTTTATATGTAATTTGCCCAAGGAATCGATTGGCCTAAGCAAAATTGTTCTAAGTCTAGTGGTTAACTTTTATGGCTTATTAAAGATTTTTAGCCTTATTTCTTATCCTGAGGGATAAGGAGGCTTCCAAAATTGACACATGTGCAACAAAAGTTTTAAAATACTTTTTTAATGTAATTTTGCCCAGGAATCGATTGGCCTAAGCAAAATTGTTCTAAGTCTAGTGGTTAACTTTTATCGCTTATTAAAATTTTTAGCCTTATTTCTTATCCTGAGGGGATAAGGAGGCTTCAAAATTGACACATGTGCAACAAAAGTGTTAAAATATTTTTTTAAATGTAATTTTGCCCAAGGAATCGATTGGCGTAAGCAAAATTGTTGTAAGTCCAGTGGTTAACTTTTATGGCTTATTAAAAATTTTTAGCCTTATTTCTTATCCTGTGGGGATAAGGAGCCTTCCAAAAATTGACACGTGTGCAACAAAATGTTAAAATACTTTTTTATATGAAAATTTGCCCAAGATCGATTAGCCTAAGCAAAATTGTTCTAAGTCTAGTGGTTAACTTTTATGGCTTATTAAAGATTTTTAGCCTTATTTCTTATCCTGAGGGATAAGGAGGCTTCAAAATTGACACATGTGCAACAAATGTGTTAAAATACTTTTTATATATAATTTGCCCAAGAAATCGTTTAGCCTAAGCAAAATTGTTCTAAGTCTAGTGGTTAACTTTTATGGCTTATTAAAGTTTTTTAGCCTTATTTCTTATCCTGAGGGATAAGGAGGCTTCCAAAATTGACACATGTGCAACAAAATTTTAAAATACTTTTTTATATGTAATTTTGCCCAAGGAATCGATTGGCCTAAGCAAAATTGTTCTAAGTCTAGTGGTTAACTTTTATGCCTTATTAAAGATTTTTAGCCTTATTTCTTATCCTGAGGGAGATAAGGAGGCTTCCAAAATTGACACATGTGCAACAAAAGTGTTAAAATACTTTTTTATATGTAATTTTGCCCAAGAAATCGATTAGCCTAAATAAAATTGTTCTAAGTCTAGTGGTTAACCTTTTATGGCTTATTAAAGATTTTTAGCCTTATTTCTTATCCTGAGGGATAAGGAAGATTCCAAAATTGACACATGTGCAACAAAAGTGTTAAATACTTTTTATATGTAATTTTGCCCAAGAAATCGATTGCCTAAGCAAAATTGTTCTAAGTCTAGTGGTTAACTTTTATGGCTTATTAAAGATTTTTAGCCTTATTTCTTATCCTGAGGGATAAGGAGGCTTCCAAAATTGACACATGTGCAACAAAAGTGTTAAAATACTTTTTAAATGTAATTTTGCCCAAGGAATCGATTGGCCTAAGCAAAATTGTTCTAAGTCTAGTGGTTAACTTTTATGGCTTATTAAAGATTTTAGCCTTATTTCTTATCCTGAGGGTTTAAGGAGGCTTCCAAAATTGACACATGTGCAACAAAATGTTAAAATACTTTTTTATGTAATTTTGCCCAAGATCGATTAGCCTAAGCAAAATTGTTCTAAGTCTAGTGGTTAACTTTTATGGCTTATTAAAGATTTTTAGCCTTATTTCTTATCCTGAGATGATAAGGAGTTTCCAAAATTGACACATGTGCAACAAAATGTTAAAATACTTTTTATATGTAATTTTGCCCAAGAAATCGATTGGCCTAAGCAAAATTGTTCTAAGTCTAGTGGTTAACTTTTATGGCTTATTAAAGATTTTTAGCCTTATTTCTTATCCTGAGGGGATAAGGAGGCTTCCAAAATTGACACATGTGCAACAAATGTGTTAAAATACTTTTTATATGTAATTTGCCCAAGGAATCGATTGGCCTAAGCAAAATTGTTCTAAGTCTAGTGGTTAACTTTTATGGCTTATTAAAGATTTTTAGCCTTATTTCTTATCCTGAGGGATAAGGAGGCTTCCAAAATTGACACATGTGCAACAAAATCTTAAAATACTTTTTTATATGTAATTTTGCCCAAGGAATCGATTGGCTAAGCAAAATTGTTCTAAGTCTAGTGGTTAACTTTTATGGCTTATTAAAGATTTTTAGCCTTATTTCTTATCCTGAGGGGATAAGGAGGCTTCCAAAATTGACACATGTGCAAGAAAAGTGTTAAAATACTTTTTATATGTAATTTGCCCAAGAAACGATTAGCCTAAAAAATTGTTCTAAGTCTAGTGGTTAACTTTTATGGCTTATTAAAGATTTTTAGCCTTATTTCTTATCCTGAGGGATAAGGAGGCTTCCAAAATTGACACATGTGCAACAAAATTTAAAATACTTTTTTATATGTAATTTTGCCCAAGAAATCGATTAGCCTAAAAAAATTGTTCTAAGTCTAGTGGTTAACTTTATGGCTTATTAAAATTTTTAGCCTTATTTCTTATCCTGAGGGGATAAGGAGGCTTCCAAAATTGACACATGTGCAACAAAAGTTTTAAAATACTTTTTTAAATGTAATTTTGCCCAGGAAATCGATTGGCCTAAGCAAAATTGTTCTAAGTCTAGTGGTTAACTTTTATCGCTTATTAAAGATTTTTAGCCTTATTTCTTATCCTGAGGGATAAGGAGGCTTCCAAAATTGACACATGTGCAACAAAAGTGTTAAAATACTTTTTAAATGTAATTTTGCCCAAGGAATCGATTGGCCTAAGCAAAATTGTTCTAAGTCTAGTGGTTAACTTTTATGGCTTATTAAAGATTTTTAGCCTTATTTCTTATCCTGAGGGTTTAAGGCTTCCAAAATTGACACATGTGCAACAAAATGTTAAAATACTTTTTTATATGTAATTTTGCCCAAGGAATCGATTAGCCTAAGCAAAATTGTTCTAAGTCTAGTGGTTAACTTTTATGGCTTATTAAAGATTTTTAGCCTATTTCTTATCCTGAGGGGTTAAGGAGGATTCCAAAATTGACACATGTGCAACAAAATGTTAAAATACTTATTTTATATGTAATTTTGCCCAAGGAATCGATTAGCCTAAGCAAAATTGTTCTAAGTCTAGTGGTTAACTTTTATGGCTTATTAAAGATTTTAGCCTTATTTCTTATCCTGAGGGTATAAGGAAGATTCCAAAATTGACACATGTGCAACAAAAATGTTAAAATACTTTTTAAATGTAATTTTGCCCAGGATATCGATTGGCCTAAGCAAAATTGTTCTAAGTCTAGTGGTTAACTTTTATCGCTTATTAAAGATTTTTAGCCTTATTTCTTATCCTGAGGGATAAGGAGGCTTCCAAAATTGACACATGTGCAACAAAATGTTAAAATACTTTTTTATATGTAATTTTGCCCAAGAAATCGATTAGCCTAAATAAAATTGTTCTAAGTCTAGTGGTTAACTTTTATGGCTTATTAAAGATTTTAGCCTTATTTCTTATCCTGAGGGATAAGGAGGCTTCCAAAATTGACACATGTGCAACAAAATGTTAAAATACTTTTTATATGTAATTTTGCCCAAGGAATCGATTAGCCTAAGCAAAATTGTTCTAAGTCTAGTGGTTAACTTTTATGGCTTATTAAAGATTTTAGCCTTATTTCTTATCCTGAGGGGATAAGGAGGCTTCCAAAATTGACACATGTGCAACAAAATGTTAAAATATTTTTTTATATGTAATTTTGCCCAAGAAATCGATTAGCCTAAGCAAAATTGTTCTAAGTCTAGTGGTTAACTTTTATGGCTTATTAAAGATTTTTAGCCTTATTTCTTATCCTGAGGGGATAAGGAGGCTTCCAAAATTGACACAAGTGCAACAATAATGTTAAAATACTTTTTATATGTAATTTTGCCCAAGAAATCGATTAGCCTAAGCAAAATTGTTCTAAGTCTAGTGGTTAACTTTTATGGCTTATTAAAGATTTTTAGCCAATTTCTTATCCTGAGGGTATAAGGAAGATTCCAAAAATTGACACATGTGCAACAAAAGTGTTAAAATACCTTTTGATATGTAATTTTGCCCAAGGAATCGATAAGCCTAAGCAAAATTGTTCTAAATCTAGTGGTTAACTTTTTGGCTTATTAAAGATTTTAGCCGAATTTCTTATCCTAAGGGTATAAGAAAGATTCCAAAAATTGACAAGTTATATATTGTAATATTAACGGAAATAGCGATAAGTATTTTTCCATTTAAATTATATAAGAAGCGATGAGAACTGCATTTCTGCATTTTAGCACTTCGTAAATATAGAAATGCACATTCGTCATCTTTTATTATATATAAAGTAGCCATTCTAAAGTTATTATATAGTTATTACTCATTTTTAGTTTAAGGGCGTTACGCTGCTAGTTTAGTCATTTGTTTGGTGTGTTGTAAAATTAATCAATAAATTTTTGGATTGTTTTTAAAAAGTTATTTAAAGACGTCCAAAATATCACTGGCGCAGTCGTGCGGATCGAATTTCCTGAAATTTTGAACAAAAATCGTCAATTTTTGGGAAGTCACAACCTGCAACGTGGACAAAAATTGCCACAGACAGTCAAACAATTAAATTACAAGCCAACGATAAAAGGGTACCACGCAGACAAAAATTGCCGTAAATACTCCGCTATCGTCTCAAACATCGAGGAACAAATTTAGTTTAAGAAACGTGAATCGAGGATTTGAAAGTGGACAAAAATCGCTGCTAACATTCCCCGAGGATCATAATTTTAAGAAACGTGAATCAAGGATTTGAAGGTGAACAAAAATTGCTGCCAACATTCCACGAGAATCATAATTTTAAGAAAACGTGAATCAAGGATTTGAAGGTGGACAAAAATCGCTGCCAACATTCCACGAGGATCATAATTTTAAGAAAACGTCAATCGAGGATTTGAAGGTGGACAAAAATCGCTACCGCAACATCCCACGAGGACCATAATTTTAAGGAAACAACCGATCAAAACCACGGAAACAGACGAAAATCGCTGGTCCGAGATCAACCCGTAACATCAAATGAAAACATTGATAATAGCGTAAGTGAAAATTTAACCATTTATCCTAATTATAAAAAAACCGATCCTAATTTTAATCCTAAGGAAACAATTATAATTTGAACAAATAATTTAACGACGTAATTTTAAAATAATTTTAATTTAATTTACTATTTTACAATTTCAATTTAATCACTAAATTAAAAAATGAGTTTACCACCTCAAGTTTCAAATGCATCGGCATTGCCACTTCCTCAAACTTCATCGAATAACTATCAATTTATTAAACTCTATCTTGATACGATACCACAATTCAATGGAAATCAATTTACTTTAAATATTTTTATAAACGCATGTGAAAATTTTATTAACACTTTTGCTAACAGAATAAATGCAAACGATCCAATAAATCAATTTTTATTTAGAGCAATATTAGCAAAATTAACCGGTCGTGCATTAGCATTAATTGGGAACCGACCAGAAGTAAATACATGGGATACTTTAAAAGGTGCATTAAATTTAAATTTTTGTGACCAACGCAATGTAGAATGCCTGGTGCAAGACTTAATTTTATTAAAACCAAATAAAAATGAAAGTCTTCATAATTTTGGAACGCGTTGTCAAGACGTAAGATCTCTAATTTTAACTAAATTAAATTCAAATAACTTAAATTCAGAAGAAAAACGATTACAAATTAAAAATTATGATGATTTAGCTTTGAAAACGTTTATCAGAGGCTTATCAGGTCAAATTCAAAACAATGTAAGACTGAGGAATCCGGAGACGCTTGAGAAAGCAATGAACCTTGTAATAGAAGAGGAAAACTTCTTATATTACACCCAACAAAGAAACACTTTGCAATCTCAACTTTCTATAAATCAAAATAAATCAAATTTTCCAAATTTTACTAGTAACCAATTTAAACCTACTACTGAAAAATTTAACCAGAACTTTCAAAATTTTAGATCAAACTTTCAAACCTCAAATAATCAACCAAATTCAAACTTTCAAAGACCAAATTATAACTTTCAAAATTTCACGCCTAATAACTCTCAACCACAACAAAATTTCCAAAACTCAACTTTTCAACCTAGACAAAACTTTCAAAATTATAAACCGAATTCCCACAATTTTACATCAAACTTTCGAAACCAAAATTCAACGAGAACAAATAATACTTTTAAACCTACACCAATGGACGTTGACTCCAATAGAACGAATTTTTCCAAATTTACTAGACCAAATTTTCAAACTAACTACCATAATTTCGAAGAAGAAAATTGCGAAATGCAAAACGCACAATATCCCTTTTATGAAACTTTTTATGAAAATGAAAATCCTATCAATGAAAATTTTGAACCAACTCAAAATTTTAATGAAATTAATAATTTTGGAATAGAAGATATTGATAATGTAAATGAACCATCAAACGAAAATTTTCGGATAACTCCCGAACATACTCAGATAACGTAAAAATTTGTTTAAATACATCAAAACCAAGAAAACAACCTACCGGAATTATAGCTGACAGTTTTAAAGAATTAATTTTATTAAAATCAAAAAATTCAGAAACCAAGCCGACAGTAAATTTGCACTATCATAATATTATAGAATCAACTAAATTATTAAACCCAAATTTAAATCAAAATTTTAATATTCAAAAATCAATTAATAAGCTTCAACATGACATTAAAACTAAAACTAGAAATTTAAAATTAAGATTGAATAATTCCATAAAATTGGTAGAAATTTTAATTATAGAAAATAGTAATAAATTGATGACGTTAAAACTAAATTTTCAGAAAATAAATCAATAGAAAATGACACATTAGGATCAGCAAAACTTTCCACAAGATTAAATCGAAACTGTTTCGTAAAGAAACAATTCTCAAATTTTTATTCAAAAAGCAAAACCAGAAACGCGACCAATAATAAGAGAAAATATTTAGATAATCACTCTTTAAAAGGTAAATTATCTCAAATTTTCAAAATCAATAACCGGAAACGAAAACAAATTTCCAACCGCTTTATTGATATATATTCAATTCTGTTACCACCCCCAAATAATAATTTCAAATTTTGGACATTCGTAAACTTATATGATAACAAATGTAAAATTTTCTAAATTTAAAATCCCCTAAATATACATAAATTAATACATCCAAATTTTTGACAAACGTATTTTAATAACTTTGAACAACCAAACTAATTTCGAATCTTTTTAAACAAATAATTTACATTTTAGAATTTTAACGCAAAGTTCACGGTAAACGATTCTGGAATATTCTTAGTAACAATAGTTTAAAGATAAGCTGACATGCAGTTTACAATTAAATTATCACAACTACTTAACGTGATACAATCATTTAATATCACATCTTAAATTTTCTAATATAAATTTATTTTCAAAATTAAATATTAAATTAATCTTATTTCAAATTTTATAACCATAATTAATAGATTCAGATTTAAAATTATCAAATTTTCAACATAACCAAAATAAAATTTTTCAATATCTAATAACTGCACAATTTCCCATCCTAATAAGTTTCAACAACCAAAAAAAAAAAAATATATATATATTATACTGAATAAACCTAACATAAATAATTTAAATATTAGAATTCATCAAAAATAATTTTACACCATCCCATCAAATTAGAAAGAAGCAATTGAAATATTACATTTAACATTAAACGAACGCCTAAAATATTTCCAAATTTCAATAATTTGCAAACCTAATAATAATTTCCACAAATGACTTTGAATTAGTGAACATTAATTTTGCAATTGCTACAATTACTTATAAATTCAATTTACAAAAAAACATAATATAACTTCAAATTTTAACGAGCCTTTTAGTAAACGAACCTTTAAATTTAGAAACAAAAATAAAACAACAGAAAATTAAAGACCAAATCGGATTTCAGATGCTTCTATTATTCTTCAATACAAAAAAGAATTTCACAACTCACTTTTAATAGCAGATCATTTAATTAATTTAATAAGCAATCAAATTTTACCAATCAATCCTCTAAACCCAGTAAAACAAAAATTTTTTAAAAACCTTGATCATAAAGACGCTATACGTTATGACAATGCAATTCAAAATTTAAAACAGGATCAAAACAAAATTAAAACGATAGTAAATGACCAAATAACGTTAATGCAAACTACTAGTTTAAAATTTAATGAAACAGCAACCACTTTGGTTCATAATCAAAAATTATTAAATATCAAATTGCCATTTGAACCAATTTTAGAAAATGTGTTACTTTTGAAAACATTTTATAAATTAAAAGTTTTACAAAATTTAATGAAATTATATTATCGTAGAAAACAAAAATTATAATTATTTCCAATTTTATTCATTACCAATTTTTCCAATAACCACTATAAAATGATCGTTCCAAGCTCCAAATTCCTTATCCTAAACGAACGCTATTAATCAAAATTTCAAGAGAAATACAAAGAAGTACCAGTAACGAAAATTTAAAAATCATTTCCATCCGGACATCGATGTTTCAACAACTTCAAGAAGATCCACCGATAACAGTTTCAAAATCGAACAAATAGAACTTTCAAATTTGGACATAAGTGAAATCAAACACCTTCAAAGTGAACTCAGTGATCAAAAATCAAAGTGAACTCAGTAATTAAAAAGGCCTGTTAAATAGAAGTTCAGTGATAAGTTTCGACAAAACGAGCATTTGGACTATTTTAATTTACATAATCATTATTTGAAACGGCCTACTAGGTGTTTCTGTAATGAGTAACGGAACATAAGGTTTATCTCTCGCGTATTTTGTAACTTGGCATAGAGTACAGGAGTTTATATAATCCGAAACGTTCGTTTTCATATTTTTTTAGAAGTAATTCCTTTTTAAGTATTCTAATGTTTCATTTATACCTCTATGATTGCATTTACCCTCATGATGATGCTTAATTAGTAGTAGCTGTTCGTCCTTTTCTCTGATCAGATTTAATTTTTTGTACATCGAATTAATTTTGGGCCTCTTTCTGAAAAGTTTCTTAAATAAACTTGACAAAAGTCTTGATACAATTTTTCCGTGTGAAAATAAATGTAATAAGTTTTGTCAGACGTAGTATAAGTTTGTAAGAATTTGAGGATAAAATATTTGTTCATTTCTTTTGGGATAAGAAGAGTTTGAATTTTTAAATTTTCATAATTGTTGTTGGTTACGGTCATTGCTTGTTCGCGATTTGGTAAAACGAGTATTTGATTCAATTTGTTATCTACGGCTTCATCAATGATTGGAATTCCATTATTTGTTGTTTCGTTAAAGTTTGAATGGGGCGTATTTTCGGTATTTCTATTAGGAGGTTTAATTTGAATATCAGATAGTATTTTAATTTTGTTTTTATTGTTTAAATTTTGAGTACTTGAAGTCGATGCAATAAGTTCAAAAGTAATTTCTCTTAACATTTCCAAAACATTTTCGTCGACGTCTCCGGGATGGTTAATAATTGATTCGTCGTCGAAAGTTTCTAAAGTATTTAATTTTATTCTGGAGAGAGCATCTGCATTAGAATTTAGTTTTCCTTTTTTATAGATTATATCGTAATCAAATTCTTCTTTTTTTTTATTTAACTCCTTTGCATACAAGCAATCTGTATAAATACAATAAGCTTTGGTTTTGAATACAATGCTAGTGACAAGTAGAGAATTACTTCAACAAGTAATCTCCTATTTCTATAAATTATCACAATTTATTTTTTATGATATGAACGTAACAGAAGTCGTTTGGAAGTTAGTAATTTATCGCTTCTTCTAACGTCTATTTGGCAAATCTTGAGGTGTAGATCTACGAAGTCTTCGCTTTTCACTTTGGTTCACGTTAAATAGATTACTGGCAAGTGTATTAGGGTGATTTGAAAGTCTTTCGCGATATTGTGTACTATAGTTGTCGATCTCCTCCTTGATTGAAGCCAGTGGTATGTCACGTTGTATGACAGTGTTGGGTACATATCTCGGTGCATCAACTATTATGCGCAGCACTTTATTTTGAAACCGTTGGAGTATTTCAATATTAGAGTTTGCTGCCGAGCCCCAGAGTTGTATGCCGTAGCTCCAGATCGGCTTAAGTATAGCCTTATAGAGCAGTATTTTATTTTCTGTTGATAATTGTGACCCCCTACCTATTATCCAATACATTTGTCTGAGTTTCAACCCCAGCTGTTTCCTTTTGAGAATATATGTTTGCGCCATGTGAGCCTCCTGTCAAGATGAATTCCCAGATATTTGGCATCTTCTGCTTGTGGTATCTGTCTATTGTTTAATTTAACAGGTGGACAGGTATCTTTTCTTAGGGTAAATGTTACATGAACCGATTTTGCTTCATTGGCCTTTATACGCCATTTCTTTAGCCAGTTTTCGATAGCAGTTAAGCTGACTTGGAGGTTCCTGGAAGCAGTTATCGGATTAGAGTGAGAAGCCAGGATAACGGTATCATCCGCGAAGGTGGCAACCGTTGTTGACCCTGTCGTTGGTAGATCATATGTATATATCAAATATAACACTGGACCCAGGACGCTTCCTTGTGGCACTCCTGAGTTGATGGTAAATAGGTCAGTATACGCGCCTCCGTGCTTAACCAAAAAATGTCTGTCACTCAAGTATGATCTGATGATGAGGTAAAACTGATACGGCAAGGTCTTTTTCAGCTTGTAAAATAATCCCTGGTGCCACACCTTGTCGAACGCCTGGCTTATATCTAGGAAAGCCGCTGAGCAGAATTGTTTGTTTTCAAAGTCTTGGTTGATTTTTTTAGCCACGCGATGGACTTGCTCTATTGTTCCATGCCGGTTACGAAAGCCAAATTGATGGTTGGGTATTACTCTTCGGTGTTCAATAATAGGTTTTAATCGGTGAAGTAATAACTTTTCAAAAACTTTAGACAATATAGGGAGTAGGCTAATTGGCCTATATGATTGGGCTTCCTCCAGTTTTTTCCCCGGTTTTGGAATCATTATCACTTGAGCTATTTTCCACTGGTTAGGAACTTTGTTAGTTCTTATTATGGCATTGAATATCTGGGTGATGGCTTTGAAACACTTATGTGTTGATTCTTGTAGTATACCTCCAGTAATCAGGTCAAATCCTGGGGCCTTCTTTGGATGAAGTTCTTTAATGGTTCTTTTGACATCCTTTACCCTGAAATACTCGATGGGGAGTTCCATTTGGAAAGGGGCTTCAAGATATCCTTCTATTTGCTTTTCTTCTTCAGCCGAAATGGAAGGTGGGTTAGGCAGGAAGATTTTTGACAGATGCTTCGCAAAGACGTCGGCCTTCTCTCCATCGCTTCTAGCCCATTTATTGTTGTCCTGTCTGATGGCTGGTATTAGTTGTTTTGGCCTTTTTAATTTTCGTGTTGCCTTCCACAAGGAATAATCACTATCAGCGGTTGCATTTAGGTTTTCCAGGTATTTTTGTATACCTTGGTTTTTTATTTCGGTGATCAATTCTTTTAATTCCCGAATGGCTTTGTTAAGTTTAGTTTTATCATATGGATGTTTAGTTTGTTGCCATCTATTTCTCAGTGCCCGTTTTTCAGCGATTTTTTGCTGTAGTACTTTTGGTGTCTCTTGTTTAATTTCGCAGAGGTGTAGATCTGGGGTTGCTCTCCATGCGGCTTGTTGTATAGCCGTAGTAAGTGCGTTGACGGCTTCATCCAAATCGCGATCGTTATTTAAGGGATCTCGAGTGTAATCAGGTTGTCGAGCTCTCCTCGGAAGACCTCCCAATTGGTTCGATTGCTGGATAACGAGGGTTGTTTCTCTTTTTTAGTTACCTGTCCAAACATATTTATAATTATTGGCGAGTGGTCGGATGAGAGGTCCAAGCAAGTTTCGACTTTAATTTTCCTTGTATCGACGCCTTTAGTAACACAAAAGTCTATTGAGTCTGGTATTTTTCCTGGATCGGATGGCCAGTAGGTTGGTTCACCAGTGGACAGTGTTTCAAATCTATTAGCTGTTATGGTTCTATGCAATTCTCTACCTTTTGTTGTCGTTAGCCTGGATCCCCACATCGGGTGTTTAGCGTTATAATCTCCACCGGCTATAAATCTTTTACCAAGGCTGTTGAAGAATTGTTCGTACTCAGGTGTTTTGATGGTGTATTTTGGTGGACAGTATATAGCACTAATAGTAAAGTCACCCATTTGATCTTCTAATACTACACTAGTAGATTGTAAGTATTTCTTTGCAAATTTTTCCGTTTCGTGGTGCTTTAAACCATCTCTAATGATTAGTGCTGTACCTCCATGGGCTTTGCCCTCCGTTGGGTGTTTAGTATAATAGGTTTTGTACTTTGGGATTATTATAGAATGCTTATCAGTGATATGTGCTTCTGAGATCAGCATGACGTCAATGTTCTGGTTTATTAGAAATATCTTGACCTCCTGCAGGTGCTGATTCAGCCCGTTGGCATTCCAGATGGCTATTCTGTAATTAGGGTGTGCTTCCATTAGCTTTGTTGACAAGTGCAGTTAGAAGGTTTAGCATAGTAGACATGTTTCTTGAGTTTTCTCTGTTCTGTTCAATTAGCTCTCGTAGGAGATTCTTAAGTTCAGTGATGTCGTTTTCTGGATGGTTATAGTTTTGATTATAGTTCTGATTTAGGGGTTGGCGAGTTTGCCAGTCAGCATTTCCTGGCTGGATGCTACTATGTATAGCTTGATTTTCATTTTGCCTTGTTTGTATGTTTCTATTCGTTTGTTGTGCATTGGTGTTAGTTGCACGCGTTGCCTGTGCGTAAGATGTTGTTGGCTGGATTTGTTGATGCATGGTGGATGGTGGTGGCGGATGGTGATTTCTTAGTCTTGGGAAGAAGGTCATTGTTCTTTGTGGTACTTCATTCGGCGTAACTCTTGTTTCATGTTCGGTTTTTCTCTCTTAGTGTGGGTACATTTTTGTTGCAGCTGCTTGTGCACTACACATCCTCGATAATTTGCGGGTGTCGATCATTACAATTGGCGCATCTAACTTCATCGTATAGTTTTTTTTGGAGGCATTTTATGGTTTCATGGGCTCCTGCACATTTTACGCAACGGGGTGGTCTTCGACAGAAGTTTTTTGTGTGGCCATATTCCTGGCATTTAGTGCATTGCGGAATTATACGTTTGGCGTATGGAGGTTCAAAACTTACTACATATTTATCAATTGATTTAAGTTTATAAACGTTTTTATTGGTATCGCTTGGTTTCAGATCGACGTAATGCATTGGAAGTGGTATTTTGGTCACTCGATGCTTGATGTTCCATGCGTTAGTTACTACGTGTCCGTCCTCCAGTAGGGATTGTTTTATGATTTCAATAGGGGCAGAGGGGTGCATCCCTCTAAGGACAACTCTAAAGTTTCTATCCTGTTTGAACTTATAAGAATGATATTCTGTTTTTCTTTCATCGAGATCCTTTATTATTTCATTGTAGTGTTCTGCTTTGAACAGCTGGACTTTTACTTTATTGTCTCCCAGTATTTTTAACTGATATTCGCCGTCTGTTCTTGCACGAAGGACTTTATGCAAAGGGTCAATTTCCTGTGCCTTGTATATGGTTATAGGCGGTGGTTTTGGTTCCTTCTTTTGCTGTTCGTGGGGCTCTTTCGTGGTTGCAACTACGTCTGATAGCGATGCAAAGCGATTTTGTGTAGATATGGGCTTACTCAGCCAATAATCAGTTAACTTTGGTTGCTTCCGAATGGGTAGATTTTCCGGGCTATGTAATCTTTTTTTGTTAAGGACCGTTTGAAATGCTTCGTCTACCTGTTCAATTGTTATGAGGTTTTGGCTAGGTTCGGTTTGATTGAAAGATGGCTCCTTAAGACTGGCCGAGGCGTTTTGTGCTAAAATTGAATTATTAGTCAATTGTATTTCCTCATTGTTGCCTACCGCTGGGGTGATGAGGCCACTGTTTGAGGTTATGTTCGCAACATCACATCTGTTACAGATCCATTTGTCTATTTCTCCACTATTTTTTAATTCGTGCAGTGTACCAATGTCCATTTGGATGCACTCGACATGATAGCTGGTATTACATTTCATCTTGCATTTGATAAAATCTTCGTATTTTGTTATAGCTCTTTCGCAGGTTCCACACGTCAACATTGCGCAGGGCCGTAAATTCTTCTAATCGTAAACGCCATCTGATTAATTTTGAGTTCGGTTTCCTTAAACTAAAAAGCCACGTAAGAGGACGGTGGTCTGTGATGATGGTAAATTTTCGTCCAAAGAGATAGGGCCTGTAATATTTGGTTGCCCAAATAATTGCTAGCAATTCTTTCTCTATGGTGGAATATCTTTGTTCGGTATCATTTAATGTTCTTGAAGCATAACCTATCGGGTGGTCAGATCCAATTGGACCTTGTGATAATATTGCTCCTAAAGCGATATTTGAGGCGTCGGTTGTTAAAATAAATGGTTTGGAAAAATCTGGGTATTTTAAAATTGGATCATTAGTTAAAATTTCTTGACAGTTTCTAAAAGCGTTAATAAATTCAGGGGTATGTTTGATTTCTCTACCTTTTTAAGCAAATGGTTAGAGGTTTTGCTAACTTTGCGAAGTCTTTGATGAATTTGCGATAATATCCAAGAAGTCCTAAAAAGCCTTTTATTTCCTTGGTAGTTTTCGGTACCGGATAATCTAAGACAGCTTTAATTTTTCGGGGTTTGGTTTAACTCCCTCTGGTGTAATAACGTGTCCTAAATAAGCGAATTCCCTTTTTTAAAAATTCTGACTTGTCTAATTGAATTTTGAAATTCGCTTTTCTCAATCGTTCAAATACTTCTCTTAGTCTTACAAGGTGTTCCTGAAGGGAAACTGAAAATATGATCAGGTCATCTAAATACACCAGGCATTTTTCATTTTGGATTCTCCTTAAAATGTTATCCATAACCCTTTGAAAACTACTCGGTGCGTTTTTGAGCCCAAAACTCATACGAAGGAACTCGTAATGACCGTTTTCGACTGAAAATGCTGTTTTTGGAATGTCTTCAGGGTCCATTTCAATTTGGTGAAAACCTGAAGCCAAGTCTAAGGTGGTGAAGTATTGACATCTACCTAACTTATCAAGAATTTCGGTGATATTAGGTATTGGGTATTTATCGTCAATTGTTTTTTCATTTAACTTTCTGTAATCAATAACTATTCTCCATTTCTTCTTGCCACTGGCATCTAGTTTTTTCGGAACTATCCATACAGGCGAAGACCATGGTGAATTTGAATGTTGTATGATTTTTTGATCTAACATTTTATTAATTTGGGTTTTAATTTCATTTTTATGGACATAGGGGTACCTGTAAGATTTGGTATATATTGGAGTTTCGTCAGTTAATTTGATTTTATGTTTAAATTGATTTGTAAAACTCAAAGGAATGTTTTCACAATAAAAAATGTCTCTGTATTCAAGACATAAATTTCTTAATTTTTCTTTTTCTTCTTGGTTACAATGATTCAAACGTAAATTTTTAAGGTTTGCCTTTAATAAATTGTCGTTCGTATCATAAGAATAATCGTCAACTTCCATTTTTTCTATGAAGTTTACATCGTTTAAATTTAAGGGTTCTATTTTTAAAGGTTTATCAAAATTAATTGTTACTTTCTCGTTATTTGAATTTGTAATCGTAGTGATTGCAAAGTTATTTATTACGTTTACTACTGCAGTTGGTGACTCAACGCCACTTAGAAATTTCTGATAATATAATATACCTGATCCGTCAGTTTGTTCAACCGGAATTTTCACAATTTGTTCCATTCTTGGTTCTATTGTTAAATGAAAAGTTTTAAAATTATTTGATCTATCGTTAAGATTTATTTTATTTGATTCAATTTGAAAAATTATCGGAATTGTCACTTGAGGAGTAACAAGGTTTTTCTTTTCCATGTCGATATTAGCTCTTAATTTATGTAACAAATCTATTCCGATTAATCCGTCGAATTTAGTTGAAAAGTCAAAAATATAAAATTTGTGTTTTTTGTTGATATTAAAAATTTTGGGTATGTCAGAAAATACAATTTTATCGTGTTGAGAAAGACCATGTGCTGATTGAATTGAAAAATTCTCAGCGTATATAAAATTTTTAAAATATTTTAAAGCTAAATCTGCATTTATCATACTTTTTGCAGATCCTGTATCTATGAGAAATTTTGCTTGTAATTCAGGAATGTGTATAAATGGTAAACTAGATAGGGTTTCATTATAATTGTTAACGTAGATGTTTGTGTAATCTGTAAAATTTGAAAAATTTTCCGTTGGTAGATCGTTGACATTTTCGGTTAATTCTTCGACAAAGTTTTGATTTAAATTATTGTTATTAAAATATTGGTTTGATTCCGAATTTACTTGAGTTAAATTTTCGATATGATTCTGATAATCATTTTCGTTTTCATAAAGAGTTTCATAAAAGGGATATTGTACGTTTTGCATTTCGCAATTTTCTTCTTCGACATTATGGTAGTTAGTTTGAAAATTTGAATTTGGTTGATTTTTGAAATTTTGATTTATAGAAAGTTGAGATTTCAATGTGTTTCTTTGTTGGGTGTAATATAAGAAATTTTCCTCTTCTATTACAAAGTTCATTGCTTTCTCAAGCGTCTCCGGATTTCTCAGTCTTACATTGTTTTGAATTTGACCTGATAAGCCTCTGATAAACGTTTTCAAAGCTAAATCATCATAATTTTTAATTTGTAATCGTTTTTCGTCTGAATTTAAGTTACTTGAATTTATTTTCGTTAAAATTAGACATCTTGCGTCTTGACAACGCGTTCCAAAATTATGAAGACTTTCATTTTTATTCGGTTTTAATAAAATTAAGTCTTGCACCAAACAATCTACATCGCGTTGGTCACAAAAATTTAAATTTAATGCACCCTTTAATGTATCCCATGTATTTACTTCTGGTCGGTTCCCAATTAATGCTAATGCACGACCGGTTAATTTTCTAATATTGCTCTAAATAAAATTGATTTATTGGATCGTTTACATTTATTCTGTTAGCAAAAGCGTTAATAAAATTTTCACATGCGTTTATAAAAATATTTAAAGTAAATTGATTTCCATTGAATTGTGGTATCGTATCAAGATAGAGTTTAATAAATTGATAGTTATTCGATGAAGTTTGAGGAAGTGGCAATGCCGATGCATTTGAAACTTGAGGTGGTAAACTCATTTTTTAATTTAGTGGTTAAATTGAAATTGTAAAATAGTAAATTAAATTAAAAATTATTTTAAAATTACGTCGTTAAATTATTTGTTCAAATTATAATTGTTTCCTTAGGATTAAAATTAGGATCGGTTTTTTATAATTAGGATAAATGGTTAAATTTTCACTTACGCTATTATCAATGTTTTCATTTGATGTTACGGGTTGATCTCGGACCAGCGATTTTCGTCTGTTTCCGTGGTTTTGATCGGTTGTTTCCTTAAAATTATGGTCTTCGTGGGATGTTGCGGTAGCGATTTTTGTCCACCTTCAAATCCTCGATTGACGTTTTCTTAAACTTATGATCCTCGTGGAATGTTGGCAGCGATTTTTGTCCACCTTCAAATCCTTGATTCACGTTCCTTAAAATTATGATCCTCGTGGAATGTTGGCAGCGATTTTTGTCCACTTTCAAATCCTCGATTCACGTTTCTTAAACTAAATTTGTTCCTCGATGTTTGAGACGATAGCGGAATATGTACAGCGATTTTTGTCTGCGTGGTACCCTTTTATCGTTGGCTTGTAATTTAATTGTTTGACTTGATTGTGGCAATTTTTGTCCACGTTGCAGGTTGTGACTTCCCAAAAATTGACGATTTTTGTTCAAAATTTCAGGAAATTCGATCCGCACGACTGCGCCAGTGATATTTTGGACGTCTTTAAATAACTTTTTAAAAACAATCCAAAAATTTATTGATTAATTTTACAACACACCAAACAAATGACTAAACTAGCAGCGTAACGCCCTTAAACTAAAATGAGAATAACTATTCTAACTTAATGTACTTTAAATGAGCTACATTTCTATATATAATCAAAATGACGAATGTGCCATCTTCTATATTTAAAGTGCTAAAATTTGCAGAAATTCATTCTAACATCTGCTTTCTTATTTTAATTTAAATGGATAAAATACTTCGCTATTTTTTAATATTAAAGTAATATCATAATATTAGAAGTATACTTTTGATTTAGGCTGCTAGTTTTAGTCATTGTGTGTAAATTAATCAATAAATTGTGCATTTTTATTATATAAGAGTCCAAAATATGACCATGTGCAACAAAAGTGTTAAAATACTTTTTGATATGTAATATTGCCCAAGGAATCAATTAGCTTAATCAAAATTGTTCTAAGTTAGTGGTTAACTTTTATGGCTTATTAAAAATTTTAGCCTATTTCTTATCCTGAGGGATAAGGAGGCTTCCAAAATTGACACATGTGCAACAAAAGTGTTAAAATACTTTTTATATGTAATTTTGCCCAAGGAATCGATTGGCCTAAGCAAAATTGTTCTAAGTCTAGTGGTTAACTTTTATGGCTTATTAAAGATTTTTAGCCTTATTTCTTATCCTGAGGGATAAGGAGGCTTCCAAAATTGACACATGTGCAACAAAAGTGTTAAAATACTTTTTAAATGTAATTTTGCCCAAGGAATCGATTGGCCTAAGCAAAATTGTTCTAAGTCTAGTGGTTAACTTTTATGGCTTATTAAAGATTTTAGCCTTATTTCTTATCCTGAGGGATAAGGAGGCTTCCAAAATTGACACATGTGCAACAAAATTTTAAAATATTTTTTTAAATGTAATTTTGCCCAAGGAATCGATTGGCCTAAGCAAAATTGTTCTAAGTCTAGTGGTTAACTTTTATGGCTTATTAAAGATTTTAGCCTTATTTCTTATCCTGAGGGATAAGGAGGCTTCAAAATTGACACATGTGCAACAAAAGTTTTAAAATACTTTTTAATGTAATTTGCCCAAGGAATCGATTGGCCTAAGCAAAATTGTTCTAAGTCTAGTGGTTAACTTTTATGGCTTATTAAAGATTTTTAGCCTTATTTCTTATCCTGAGGGATAAGGAGGCTTCCAAAATTGACACATGTGCAACAAAAGTGTTAAAATACTTTTTATATGTAATTTGCCCAAGGAATCGATTGGCCTAAGCAAAATTGTTCTAAGTCTAGTGGTTAACTTTTATGGCTTATTAAAGATTTTTAGCCTTATTTCTTATCCTGAGGGGATAAGGAGGCTTCCAAAATTGACACATGTGCAACAAAAGTGTTAAAATACTTTTTTATATGTAATTTGCCCAAGGAATCGATTGGCCTAAGCAAAATTGTTCTAAGTCTAGTGGTTAACTTTTATGGCTTATTAAAGATTTTAGCCTTATTTCTTATCCTGAGGGGATAAGGAGGCTTCCAAAATTGACACATGTGCAACAAAAGTGTTAAAATACTTTTTTATATGTAATTTGCCCAAGAATCGATTGGCCTAAGCAAAATTGTTCTAAGTCTAGTGGTTAACTTTTATGGCTTATTAAAGATTTTTAGCCTTATTTCTTATCCTGAGGGATAAGGAGGCTTCCAAAATTGACACATGTGCAACAAAAGTTTTAAAATACTTTTTAAATGTAATTTTGCCCAAGAAATCGATTGGCCTAAGCAAAATTGTTCTAAGTCTAGTGGTTAACTTTTATGGCTTATTAAAGATTTTTAGCCTTATTTCTTATCCTGAGGGGATAAGGAGGCTTCCAAAATTGACACATGTGCAACAAAAGTGTTAAAATACTTTTTTAATGTAATTTGCCCAAGAAATCGATTGGCCTAAGCAAAATTGTTCTAAGTCTAGTGGTTAACTTTTATGGCTTATTAAAGATTTTAGCCTTATTTCTTATCCTGAGGGATAAGGAGGCTTCCAAAATTGACACATGTGCAACAAAAGTGTTAAAATACTTTTTTAAATGTAATTTTGCCCAAGAAATCGATTGGCCTAAGCAAAATTGTTCTAAGTCTAGTGGTTAACTTTTATGGCTTATTAAAGATTTTTAGCCTTATTTCTTATCCTGAGGGGATAAGGAGGCTTCCAAAATTGACACATGTGCAACAAAAGTGTTAAAATACTTTTTATATGTAATTTGCCCAAGAAATCGATTGGCCTAAGCAAAATTGTTCTAAGTCTAGTGGTTAACTTTTATGGCTTATTAAAGATTTTTAGCCTTATTTCTTATCCTGAGGGGATAAGGAGGCTTCCAAAATTGACACATGTGCAACAAAAGTTTTAAAATACTTTTTTAAATGTAATTTTGCCCAAGAAATCGATTGGCCTAAGCAAAATTGTTCTAAGTCTAGTGGTTAACTTTTATGGCTTATTAAAGATTTTTAGCCTTATTTCTTATCCTGAGGGGATAAGGAGGCTTCCAAAATTGACACATGTGCAACAAAAGTGTTAAAATACTTTTTTAAATGTAATTTTGCCCAAGAAATCGATTGGCCTAAGCAAAATTGTTCTAAGTCTAGTGGTTAACTTTTATGGCTTATTAAAGATTTTAGCCTTATTTCTTATCCTGAGGGGATAAGGAGGCTTCCAAAATTGACACATGTGCAACAAAAGTTTAAAATACTTTTTTAAATGTAATTTGCCCAAGGAATCGATTGGCCTAAGCAAAATTGTTCTAAGTCTAGTGGTTAACTTTTATGGCTTATTAAAGATTTTTAGCCTTATTTCTTATCCTGAGGGATAAGGAGGCTTCCAAAATTGACACATGTGCAACAAAAGTGTTAAAATACTTTTTAAATGTAATTTTGCCCAAGAAATCGATTGGCCTAAGCAAAATTGTTCTAAGTCTAGTGGTTAACTTTTATGGCTTATTAAAGATTTTTAGCCTTATTTCTTATCCTGAGGGATAAGGAGGCTTCCAAAATTGACACATGTGCAACAAAAGTTTAAAATACTTTTTAAATGTAATTTTCCCCAAAGGGAATCGATTGGCCTAAGCAAAATTGTTCTAAGTCTAGTGGTTAACTTTTATGGCTTATTAAAGATTTTTAGCCTTATTTCTTATCCTGAGGGATAAGGAGGCTTCCAAAATTGACACATGTGCAACAAAAGTGTTAAAATACTTTTTTAAATGTAATTTTGCCCAAGAATCGATTGGCCTAAGCAAAATTGTTCTAAGTCTAGTGGTTAACTTTTATGGCTTATTAAAGTTTTTTAGCCTTATTTCTTATCCTGAGGGATAAGGAGGCTTCCAAAATTGACACATGTGCAACAAAAGTGTTAAAATATTTTTTTATATGTAATTTTGCCCAAGAATCGATTGGCCTAAGCAAAATTGTTCTAAGTCTAGTGGTTAACTTTTATGGCTTATTAAAGATTTTTAGCCTTATTTCTTATCCTGAGGGATAAGGATTTTTTTTTTTTTTTTTTTTTTTTTTTTTTTTTTTTTTTTTTTTTTTTTTTTTTTTT
>JARFIX010000557.1:0-30208 GCA_036346125.1 Lycocerus yunnanus | reverse complement strand
CTGCAGAATCCTTCGGGAGGAAAAATAGCTTCGAGAGTCTTGGCTGTGTTGAAGTCCCATCTCGCCCTTTGAAGGTGAGGGCTTGCGGAGATGGGTTGATAGTGTCACTTCAAAAATGGTAAAAATCGCGATCCGATTTTGACCATTTTTAAAGTGGATTTTGAAAGATGACAGTCTAATTAGCGTATAAAAATTAAAATTTGCGGATTATTCGCCCAATTTTGAAAAAAACGGCTTTAAAAATTTATTAACAATGCAATTTACTCATTGACTCTATTGAACTGTAACTCCGTCCACCAAAATTAAAATTTGTTGTGGTGACAGTAAATAAACCAGATTCTTTCGTTTTACAACAACGATGAAAAAAATGGTGTAATTAGCTATTAAAAAAATTAAATTTGTGATCGGACAACAAATTTCGGAAAAAAATCATTTTTGTGTGAATTCGACTCTTGATGTGGTTCCCCGCTGTCAAAACCGCTTTTTTCTTACCGGTTTTAACACGCGCTTTACTTACTAAAAACATCCCCCAAGTAGCCCTAACCCTGGTTCGGCGCCAGCGGTTTATCCGTGAGCGTTTGAAACTTTGGTAGTATACTATGTAAAATCAAATGTATGGAATTTATGCTTACTTCAAAGCTGCACTTGGATTACATACAAAGCTGTTTAGTGTTTTGTATTATACAGTGGCTCAATAAATTATTCATCCACTACTGAAAACTTAATATTTATTGAAATATTTTGTTTAAAAAACTCAATTGCTTTTATTTAATTTTTATATTAATTAATACTTTGTAATCAATAATATAAAGAAAATATTTCAGAAAAATTTCTTGGGAAGACACAATTCTAAGAAATAGAACGTTATGACGTAAATGCATGCTCAACAATTATTCATCCACAAGCATATTAGACCTTAGTTATCAAGTTTCTACAATGTAATACTTGATTATTTTTTTTTATACTGATTTAAACAACTGCTTAGAAGCATAATAAACAAGAATTGCTTGCATGAAATAATTCTACTGCGTATTTTGCTAAGCTGGATCCCAAAAAAAGCGAAACTAGTATTGAAGAAAGGAAATTCATTCATAAATTGGTTTGTCAGGGAAAATCTATGCGAAAAACCGTAAAAATTGTTAACAGAAACCATTGTACAGTGCAGTACATAATAAATAAATTTAAAAATGAAGGAAATCTTGCAAATAAAGCCAGTCGAGGGAGGAAGTGTATACTGACACCAAAGACTAAGAATTATATTATGAAGCAAATTAAGTGTAATCCTAAAACAAATGTGCCAAAATTTACTACAGAGGTTTCAAATATTATTGGTAAACGCATTGCTACCAAAACTGCCCGTAAAGTCCTTTGGAAAGTAGGGTATAATGGTACAATTGCACGCAAGAAACCATTTGTATCGAAAGTTAACAGAATTAAAAGATTTGATTTTGCGAAAAAATATGTTAATGAAAGTGTCGAGTTCTGGAAAACAGTTATTTTTTAGTACTAAAAGTAAATTTAACATATTCGGATGTGATGGTAAACAGATAGTGTGGATAAAACGGAATACACAGCTGAACAAAGAAAATTTATGCTCAACTGTAAAGCATGGCGTTAGAAACGTGATGGTTTGGGGGTGCAAGGCTGCAAATGGAGTTGAAAAACTTCAATTTATCGACGCTACCATGGACAAGTTTCAATATTTGATCATTTTAAATAAAAAATTAAAAACCTAGTATCGATAAATTGGGCTTACAAAACGTCTATTGGTTCCAGCATGACAATGACCTCAAGCATTCCGCTTATATTGTAAGGGAATGGTTGCTCTATCATGTGAGAAGACAGCTTAAAACCCCTCCCCAGTCACCAGATCTCAATCCTATTGAGAATTTGTGGCAGGAATTAGAAAGAACAATACGGCAGAGGCCCATTTTCCCAAAAGAAACCCTGAAAAACGTTATTTTGGAAGAATGGCAAACAATTTCCGAATCCACAACTAGGAAATTAATAGAATCCATGCCACAAAGCTTAGAAACTGTTATAGCTGCAAAGGGATACCCTACTAAGTTTTAATTTATTAAATAAAAGCAAAAAATTGTAAGCCTTCTGGTAGTGGATGAATAATTGATTGGCATTGTTTTACTTAATTTTGTTTTGTTTATTAGATTAGTGCCTTTGAATTAAATTTGTTTTCATTATTTTTTTGTTTATATTTATTGCAAAGCATGCTTTAATGTATTAAAAATTAAATTAATATAATTCGTCATTATTTGTAGAAGTTATTGCAATAATTTGTAAGTTTTATGTAGTGGATGAATAATTTGGTGAGCCACTGTACATATTAGTAATATAAAATTTCGCTGAATTTATTGTTATGTACAATTTTTTTTATTGTAACTAATATGAAATATCAACAATCGAAACAAGATTTACAATACAAAGTTTCATGAGCTGATCTGATGGCTTCTGGTTGCTGTACTAGAAACGCCCATTAGCATTTCCATTTTGTTTGTATCTATTAGTGTTTTGTCAGGAGATCATTAGTCCATCTCCTTTTTAGCCGTCTGTAAACTTCCATTTCAAGCATTTGTTGTATATTGGGATTAGGGTGGTCTTCCAGTCTTACTTGGTGTTTATCTGCTTTTTTATTAATTTTGTCACATAATTCATCCCCAAATCAGTATGTAAAATCTGGTTCGTTACATACCATGGAGCATCAACCATCATACGGAGCTTTTTGATTGAAATCTTTGAATTATCTTGATGTTTGAGGTACTTGAGCATCCCCAGAGTTCCAATCCATACGTCCAAATTGGCTTGATGATGGTTTTGTATATTACAATTTTATTTTCCAAAGATAGAATAGATTTTCTTCCAATCAACCAACTCATCTTTTTGATTTTTAGATCCATCTCTTTTCGTTTTTAAGTTATATGCGTTTTCCAAGTAAGTCGACTGTCTAAATGAAGCCCGAGGTATCTTGCTTCTGGTTTTTGAGGTATGGGTACTTTATTAATAAATACTAGTGGACAAAGTGTACGATTAAGTGTAAACGTTACATGTACTGATTTTGTTTTGTTTACTTTTATTTTCCACTTATTCAGCCACTCCTGCAACAGAAGCAAATGTTCTTGAACTTGTGCTGTTGCTTGTATTGCATTATCATGTGTTGCCCTTATTGATGTGTCATCATCAAATGTTGCTGTTTCTGTATTTGGTGTTGTAGGCAAATCCGAAGTGTAGAGCAAATACAGCATTGGTCCAAGAACGCTCCCCTGCGGAACCCCAGATCCAATCTTATGAATTTCAGAAATCTCTTCATCGTATTGTACTTGGAAATAGCGGTTCTCAAGATAAGACTTTAATACGACGTAATAATGGTACGGCAAGGCTTTCTTGATTTTGAACAAAAGGCCCTTGTGCCATACTTTGTCGAAAGCTTGCTTTATGTCCAAGAATATTGCCGAACAATACTGTCTTTTTTCAAATGCTTCACTTATCCTGCTTACTATTCTATGGCATTGTTGAACAGTTGAATGTTGTTGTCGAAATCCAAACTGATGTGTTGGTATCCAATCATTTAGAAGATCTTCAGAATTTAAACGTTTTAATATGAGCTTTTCTAAAAGTTTGAAAATTATTGGCAGCAGACTTATAGGTCGATAAGACGAAACTTCTGTGGAGGGTTTCCTGGTTTTGAAATCATTATAATGCTTGCGAATTTTAGTTGAGTTGGCTAATACATTAACCTTAAAATGGAGTTGAATATTATCACTAAGAATTTGATGCTCGAATTTGGTAATTCTGAAAGTACTTTGCCAGTTATTAAATCGTAACCAGGAGCCTTCTTTTGTTTAACATACTGATCTCTTTAACAAGTTCTGCAGCGATAAAGCTTTTTTTGGAAGGAACATTTAACGGAGCCTCTAGAAATTGATCAATTTCTTCATGTGTTTCATCACGGTGTAGGACAATTAGGCGCAGCCGAATAGGCGCACCAAATAGGCGCAGCCGAATAGGCGCAGGACATATGTATAGGCGCGGGACATATAGGCGCAGAGCCATTTAGGCGCGATGCTATTTAGGCGCAACCCATTTAGGCGCGACCCATTTAGGCACCGAGACATATAGGCCCGAGACATATAGCGCGATCCGTTTAGGCGCAAAGTCATTTAGGCGCAATAAAAATATTATAAATAAAAAATAACTTTTGTGTGAATTCGTTTCTGATGTGGTTGCGCTGTCAAAACCTACTCTCCGCACCTGCGCGACCCTCCGGTCGCTCCGGCTAGCGGTTTTGACACGCGCTTAATTACTAAAACCATCCTCAAGTAACCCCAACTCGAAAAGTTTGGAAGTTGACGCAACTGATCTCAGAGAGCGACTGGTATCTCTGCACCACTAGTCACTGTCAACCCAGGCACAGCACACGTACCGTCTAATCATCGCCGTTGAATCATCGGTTCACTTTTACGGTTTTTCGTCACTTAGCAAATCTATCTATGGTTTTAATAAGTTAGTGAACCTATTATATTATTGCATAATAAATAATAATATAATGAATAAGAACATAAATAAAAAATACTGTAATAGCTTGCGACTAAACGGATCGCGCCTATATGTCTCGGCGCCTAAATGGCCGCGCCTAAATGGGTCGCGCCTATATGGGTTGCGCCTAAATGGCATCGCGCCTAAACGGCTCTGGGACTATATGTCCCGCGCCTAAACGGTTTTGCGCCTATATGTCTCGCGCCTAAATGGCTCTGCACCTATATGCCCTGCGCCTATTCGGCCGCGCCTTTCGACCGCGCCTATCGACCGCGCCTATTCGGCTGCGCCTAATTGTCCGGGTCCGCAGTATATCTAGAGATTCCGACAAAACTCTAGCTTTTTCTGCCTGTTTGTGTTTATATTTCCTATGCACAATTCCATTTCCGCCTGGTGTTTGTTCTAAAGGTCTATTGGCTTTAGTACAATTCTTTGCAGCGTTCATTTCTGCTTTAACGCATCGTGACGTCATGTTTTCGCTTTGGTTGTTTTTCTAATGTCTGTAATTTATTTTTAAGAGTTTTTGTTGCAAGAAATTTTGTACAATGTTTTTTAGATTCCCAGTACTGTACATTCTAAATCTTCTTATCCCGACGTAGTTTTCTTTTAATTTTTTGCGCTTTTATGCTTTACTATAATTACTATACATCAGACCATGATGAAAACGAAACAATTGAGTCAACTTCTAACAATATTCGAAAAGGAAAAAGCCACATAAAACGGCTTTAAAATTAATTTGAAATGCAATTTTATCATTGGCTCTTGTGAACTGTAACCCATCGTAATTAAAATGGGTTGTGGCAACATTTAAAATACCATAATCTCGTTTTTACAACGAATTATGAAAGATAATGGTGTAATTAGCCAATAAAAAATTAAAGTTGTGATCGGACAACAAGTTTTCTAAAAAATCACTTTTGTGTGAATTTGTTTCTGATGTAGTTGCGCTGTCAAAACCACTCAGGCCCCAGGCGCCCCAGAGGGTTCCATACGTTCCATATAATTAAATATTTAGTAGTTGCGTACCATCATGGTCTAGAAATTTTGACGATTACCTTTCTTGACTATCCAGTGATCTATTTCTTTTAATCTCAAAAATATTGCTCAGTTAAATAAAAGAGATTATAAGTTCCACCGGTCGGTGGATCAAATCTTTTAATTTGACATGTAATTTCTAACAATGGTAAACTAATGTTGTGGGGTCAAGAGTATCCTAAGAGTAAGTCCAGGGGTTATTTTAACTAGTAAAGCGTTTGTCAAAACAGTCCGTAGCAGCAGGAGCGGAGGGTCGTTTTTAATAATAGTTCTTCAAACGTCGCTTTTCAATATTTTATACAAATTACAGTAATTTCTTACTCATGTCGACTTGTTCAAACAAATTACTCTGGTTGGACGGAACCCCCTCCTTGTAATCGCAACTGTACCTATTTAATACTATGTAATCAGCAAAAGGTAATTGAATAAAATTAGTACTAAATATAATCTACTCTTTACTTATAAAGCTAAACCCTTTATATAAAGGTTTTGCTCAGAGCTGTGACAAGCGTATTGAAATCTTTATGATATGCAAATTCCTGATTGGAAATAAAACTGAAAAGACACTGCACAATTAAATGTTATAGAAGAATATCAGTGGATGGAACACTACAGAGATTTGTGGTTTGACGAAACGGAAACAACCCTGGACATTCAAAAGATGAATAGAATAATAAGCAAAAGGTTGACAATATAACAATAAATAAACTGCAAGAAGTGTTAAAAGAAATGAAAAACATAAAAGCAACAGGCAATGACGAGATAGCAATAGAACTTATAAAGTATGCCGATACATTTCTACTTCTAAGACTACTACACTTAATAAACAAATGATAGCAGAAATCTGAAATTCCCAAGATGTGGCAGAAGGCGCAGGTGATATCCCTCTTCAAAAAGGAGACCGCAACGACTGCAAGAACTACAGAGGCATTAGTCTGTTAAACTCGGTGTATAAGATTTACTCAAAATCATCAACAAAAGATTAAAAGTTATATCTGAAGCAATCCTATCGGAGGAACAAAATGGATTCAGGAAAGGTAGATCACCAAATGACAACATCTTCACGATCAAACAAATTATCGAGAAACGTAGAGAATTCAATCTTGAAACTCATATGGATTTGTAGATTTTGAAAAAGTGAGAGTTTGAAAACCTTGAGGAATAATACCAGAAAGGACACGCTTTTGAAATTTTATAAGACGATGGCAACTCCGGTTCTCACATATGGATGCGAATCTTGGGTTCCCCTGAAAAAGATAAATCCAAAATCCAGGCCACAGAAATGAAATTCCTACGAAGAGTGAAAGGATGTTCTATACGAGATCAAATAAGAAACACCGACATAAGGAAAGAGCTGAACATCTACATCAATGAAAAAATTCAAGAATATAGAAGCAAATGGAAAGAACACGTGAACAGAATGAACGAAGAAAGAATACCAAAACAAATTCTTGGATACGGACCACATGGAAAAAGAAATGTTGGGCGCCCGAGACAAAGATGGGAAGAAGTATGAAGTCGGAACAGGCCAACAAAGCCTAATCCATGAAGTGTAGTAGAAGAAGAAGAAGAAATTCCTGATTGGTTCTTTTTAATCATTGATTCCCGACTTTTTACTCATACTTATCTTCAAGTTAGCGAACTTCAGGTTAAATTGACGAAATAACCAATCAGACAGCAACAAAACAAATTACTCAATCATCTTATTGATTTATTTGATACTCTTTGATAAGATACTCATGGTTATCTTCAAGTTAGCAAACTTCAGCTTAAATTGACGAAATAACCAATCAGATCATTAATTTATTTGTTTTGTTGTTGTCTAATAGGTTATTTCGTCAATTTAATCTAACGCTCGCTAACTTGAAGATAACAGTGAGTAAAGAAATCGGGCATTAGAGGAATAGGTTTGGTAAACTGACAGGATTATTTTTAATGTTAAAAAAATTCTAAATTTATGTAACACTTTGTATATCTTTAATCTAGTACGATATAGTGTGAGCAAAAAGTAAAAACAAAAACTTTCAATTAAAATTATTTTACCTTGATCTCTTTTACATTTAGATTATTTTTCCGTGGAATATTTCACTTGAATTTTTATTCCGGGGATTATTTTACCTAAATTTTTTTCCGTGGATTATTTTACTCGGATTATTTTACCGTGGATTTTTTTCCTTGGAATATTTTTCTTAGAATCACATAGTACAGGCACACCCAGTCACACCCACAGACATTTTTAAAAAATGGTCTTATGTAGTTCATGGAACTTCAAAAAATTCTAAATTTATTAAAATCTCAATTTTTTTTGTACAAAAATAATACCTTTTCATATTACATACATAGTTGTACGATATGTACCATAGTCAAAAATATTTACGCTTGCGTTCTGCATGAAAGCCTGGAAATAAGGCCGCTCCTTCCAACATTCTGCACCAGCCCCCGTGAGAAAATCCTAAATCCCAAGGGATCAATAAACTGTCCTCGTATGCCATTCGCAATAAAGCAGGAAAGAGGAAAAAGAGGAGGTAGAAGAGAAGATTTACGGCGGTGAGGAAAAGAAGCAAGGATGAGGCAAACGCACTCAGCCAAAACAAAGCGGACCCGAAAACAAAAACCCTAACCGATGTGGTGGCTCATAAGCCGCCCCCACAAATAGAAAAAGATGCGGAGGAACCAATGGGTGCTCGAAAAGATGACGGAGATAGCAGTCCACCAGCTGATCTGCAAGAGAGAGGTTAAGGTACTCAACCTTGACGATCTAGTGGACAAGGATGAGTTACTGGAGAGCCTTAAGAAGCACGTAGCGGCGGAAGGATATCTAATCATCCGGTCTCTTTGACCGGTCTACGGTGGCACCTAAACGGCTGTAATTGTCTGTGATGAGGCCTGCGCCAAAACGCTCCTCAAACTAGGGAGAGTGGCGGTGGGCATGGTGTCGGGTTGCAGAATCCGAGAGTTTTTTCTCGGTTTCTGCCCAAGATATTGGGGAAGCGGCCACCCTGCCCAGAGTTACCGCGAAACCAGAGTGGACAGCTGTCTTAACTGCGGGACAGCTGGACACTTGGTCACCAAGTGTAAGGCGGACTCAAAGTGCTGCAACTGCGGGAGAGGATACCGGACAAACAACCGGGAGTGTGCTCACCAAAAAAGAAAATAGGATCCTACATAAATTAAAACTGCGCAGGGCTGCCCAGGACTTGCTGCCAGTGACGATGCGCACAATAACATCAAGTTGCGTTGATTAGTAATCCCAATAAAGAATAGGCGGCCAACTGGATCTCAGCGCAGATGGAAAATTGGCCATATTAATCGCAGCCGACGGAAAATTCAGGAGAGGCGGCTCCGAAAAACTTTGCCTGGGTCAACCTCGGACAGTACGATATATACTCGTGTTACTTCTCCCCAAACGACGAGCCGATAGTGATGGGTTCCACTAGGGAGGACTGGCGGGTAACGTTCCTTACTGAGCTGGTCGCTGAGCATGAAATGGTGGTCGTTAACGAGGGCGAGGAACCTCGTTTGAGGAGGGTCAAGATCGGTAATAGATTTTACCTGTTGCTGAAAAGTGGAAGTGAGAGCCAGGTGGGCTTGGAAAAGATGAGGAGACAGGCTTACCGAGTACCTGGCCCAAAATCAACCGAGGACGAATGCCGCTGCCTTGGAGGACATCTTCCGGCAAGCGTGCGAGTTCAGCATGCCGAAAGTGACTATAGACGACCATTAGTCTACTCGTGGACGGACGAAATCGCGATTCTCGAAAGAACTGCACCGACACCAGAAAACACTATATAGAACGGCGGTGAGACATCCCCAAACAAGATACCAGCAGCTCCCCTACTGCGGCAGGGAAGATACGGTGTGCCACATTTTCTGTGAATGGCTTCACTGGAGCGCGCAACGTGCCAGCCAGCTGCATGGCGAGCCTATAGTGATTAGTTCGCGTATATGGGAAAGGAAAAGGAGCAAGGAGGAGAGAATAAGGATAAGGAGGAGCTTGGTTGTTTATGATGCAAGGTAAAGAAAATGACGTGGCGAGTCCTAACTTAACAGCTTCAATGTAGTGTTTTATTTCGGGCATGCTGCTTTAAAACTACTGCCTTGTCGCAATGGTGCAACAAAATCTTCTTTTAATAGTCGAAATTGTACATCCAATAATGTTTACGTTACCAAAACCTCTTCAGCAATCTGTTTCCTGACAAACGCACAATTTGAAGTCAAAATCTCAGCACGTGACGGATAAACACTTAAAGATCTGAAATATTTAAAGGAATTGTCGTCCCGAACTTTTCAATAGCTATCGCTTTTTCTCGGTACCACTTTAGAAAGCAAATCTTTAACTTTACGTTTGGTTTCCTTGCTCACCATAACGTTTTGTTCCATTTCAAACGTCGGAATGCACATGTCTACCAATTTGAGCAAATTGAGTAAAATTAGAAACGTTTTGATGGAATAAATTCAAACCATGCTTCGGATAGGACTTGAAGATTCACGAAAAATTTTCCACGTTATTCCAAAAGTATATTTTGTACGCGGTCTTCTATCTATCAAGTCACCAACAGAATGAATTTTCTATCGTCGGCAGAACAATATCGTCTGCACATTTAATATCGCAATTTTTTGCTCTCAAAGGAAAGATTTGCTTTAGATAAAATTAAAATTGTCAATAAATCTAATGGTTTCAACGTATCATCTATAAACAGTTCGCCGAAAGCGTCATATTAGGAATCAGCTCCATAATTATGTCATTCGCATTGAAATTACTCATTTTATTAACTTTTAAAATTAAAAGAAAATTTGGGTTTATCGTCTTTACCAATTAAATTGTTTGGGTCAAAATACTTTTGTCGTTATCTGATGGAAAGCAACTTGCTCGTTGTTTTGGGTAGCTTCACTTGGTTTGGTCCGGTTTGATTTCCATTGCACGAAGAAACGGATACATTTTATCTAAATCTAATTTTACTAAAGCACGGAATATGTTGAGCCATCTCCACTGGAAGTTTTGGAAGATACCATTTTTAAAATGTTCTCTTGGATTGGGCCCATTTTCGACATCTGCTTAATGGTTACACCATCGGGTTTATATAACCGCTCATTCGCTTTCGTTAAATTTTACACAAAAGTCGATGCGGATGCAGCTGTCAGCCTATCAATGATTTCGAAATTCAAAAGGCGAGAGGAAATTACGTGTAAAATTATCGTGCAATGACAAATTTGTCAAAGTTGCAATCACACGATATCAAGAAAATTATTGAAGTCAGGGTTGAAAAATCGCGCAGCTGTAGAATTTGCAAGCCATACGGATGCGGAAAGGCTAAAGAATATTTCTAAACAATTTTGTTCTTTTCAATTGTCCAGTTCAAATAGATTGGGCAGCGCCCAGATAATAAAAATTTGATTGTAAATATTTATGTAGTATTTATTTAATATGTAAATAGTTGATTGTAAATATTATATAATTAAATATTTATATTATAAATATTTATTTATAAATTTTTTTGTATAAAATATATTTTCTACTTTATAATAAATATTCTTAGTAAAATGTGAGACTAATTACTTGTTATCCGAATGCGATATAAAAATTCCTATTTTTCGATATTTGTTTATAAATGCCTAGCCTTATTGTTAAGAATTATCCGAAAAGTTTTGAACATAAAAAGAATCATACTTTTGTGTCTTGTGTCTAGATAAAAAAAATATCCAACTCCAATTATTATTTATTTAATTTTTTTATGAGGAATGTTACGAAAATTAATTTATTAAATATTTGGATTACACTCGGGACCATATTTAGTTTATTAGTTTTTGTGGGCGTGGCTCTAGGCCTACTTGCCCTGAAGATCAAGCTAATTGTGGCCCGTTTTTGTTACCGGCATTTCCACGGAACCCGACATTGGAAATTTACAAAATAAAAAGTACAGGCGTTTTGCACCACCAATAAAAAGTTTTGCACCACCTCGAAAGTTGCCCAAAGTTTAGGTGGTGCAGAAATGCTTGCACCCCGACATTGGTATTTTTGAAAAATATTTATGCACCCATTTTGCACCGAGGAAACTTTCACTTATGCCTAATTTCGTCACCCAAATATTACTATTAGGTAGCTTCCTATTACAGAAATTAACTAAGGAACCAATCAAACAAAAAAAAGAAATCAGAAATATGATTGGTTATTTCGCTAATTTCCTTAATAGATATCTCTTAGTGAAGAAAACGGGCATTAATTAGCACCCGGTTTTCGCCTTCAGTTTCATTTTCTATCCCGCATGCATTCTTATGCACAAGCATTATTATTTTAATCAAACGTCATTGCATTTGATTTATAATAGGACTATCTCACTTGCAAACGTAAGTGTTTAGTGAAAATTCACCGTTCTAGTCATCTTAAGATATTACTATGAAATTTAGAGATAATATTTTTGAAGTCATTTAGAAGAGCACCTGGTATTTTTCTAAAGTTGGTTTTTTGTGGCGGACAAAATGGGGTGGACTCATGAAGCCTATCCTTAACGAATTGTGGGAAATTAAGTAGGTAACTAATGAATAAATTGAATTTTTGAATTTTTTGCTCAAAATATTAAATTAGGCGAAGAAAGAACGACAGTTTGATACTTATTTATATACTAATGCCATTTAGTGAAAATACAATTTTTCGAATTTTTGTTTGTCTATCAGTAGATAGGCCTATCAATGGACAATGGTCTTTTGTTTGCACGTGTGGTGCAGCTGTATAATAAATAACTATTCGCTTTATTCTACGTTTATTCGACTTAAATAATAACAAAGGAAACATAGTATTATTTGATAAAACAAAACTATTTAATCTTATCATATTTTTAGTAAAAGGGAAAAAAAATTTTAAAAATTCCGTGAATCAATTCCAACCAATTCTTCCCGTGTTACTATAAATAATTTTTAAAAAACTTAATAATTTAAATATTATTAGAGTAAGTAATAATAATTATCCTAATATAGATTTGTATTATATTACATACTAAGTTATTTGACTTGTTAATTTTTAAATTTTTAATATAATGTTAATTTCAAGGTTTAATAATTGCTATAAATAATTATGCAGATTGTTTTATAAATAATTATTTTGAGTATTCTTTATTTGCTTTTTATTGCCATTATTTATTGCCATTTATTTGCCATTGTTCATTGATAAACACGTGCCTTAAATTCTTCACGATATCAAATAATACAAAATCGTGGATGTTACAAACAACTTTAAATAGACCGTAATAACTCAAATTATGCGGCCCTGCAGCCGCAGCACCGATACTAGTAAGTCGGCCTCCAGCATACCAATGTTGATAATATTATCATTAGCCAATTTCATCATCATGATAAAATACTTATTAATTGGTACAAAATAGATTTCGTAAGCTTAAATTTATTGTTGTATCGATGTTATAAAATCAAATGTGACACGAATTCAACTAGAAACTACACTACACCCATCAACCCATTTAAGTCCGTGGTGGCAATTTTGCGCAAATAATACGGAATACATTGAAAAAATGTATATTTTCTAATTCATTTAAAATTTAAGGCATATTGGATAAGACTATAAAAATCGTTACAAACAGCGCCCTCTAACTAATTTATCGAAAATAAATCGTTGCTAGAAAAACATTTTTACTAATTTCTTAATAGGCATAAGGAAAAGTAGTAGTAGCTCAATATTTCGGGCAACGCTCAATCTTCTGTTTCATCGAGCAATTCTTCAATTGAAATGGGTAGGAAAAATCGGTCACATAAGAAGATCTTAGTTCTTCTAAGAGTACGAATATTTCCGACTAAATTGACTACGCATTTACGAAAAGACCAAAAAATTAACGTTTAGAACAAGAATAATATTACAATAATATACAAAGTGTGACAAAAATGTTATTACAAATATTAGGCAACCCATCATACAGAACTTATCACTATCAACAAAACGGTTTAAGTATCGTGCAGCCAAAAACCAATCGTTTCTAAGTTATTGAATAAGTTAAAAACACGAAGAATATTAATTTCTTCGAAATTATAAGATTTAAAAAGATCCTGCCTGTTTACCAAATTTACCATCTTTCACAGCCAAATGGCGCGACGATTTTTTTCCTTGGTTAAAATATAAAGTTTTCTTCTTTTTTTTAAATATAAGGTCGGCAATCTCTCTTCCCAAGGTTTCTTATTCAAAAAACGTTCTGCAGTTTGATTGGTTTTAAAATAATAAACACAACAATTATTATAATTGAAAATGGTACCTACTGCAAAAATAAATAAATCAATAATTGTACATCTAAAATTCAAAACGACGTAAGTAAATTACTTGGCAAAAATATAAAAAGAATTTCCTTTAACTGGAATCGAACCGGTATCTCTGGCTTAATAAGCTTAAGTTTTTTCTTAAATCAATCAAAATAATTTTTATTAACTTTTCAAAATACAATTGTACAGAGTAAACAACTGTCAACAGCTGTTGATTCTACATTCTAATTATTTCACAGTCAAATAAAATTATCTGCAGATGGCAATTTAAATTAAATATATAAAAATCAAGCAGTGAAATTTTTATTTTCGTGTAACAATAATTAATTAATTCAAATAGTATAAAGAAAAGCAATTCTAACATTTGTCTTGTCAAAGTATGATTAACTTCTTAAAACCATGACAAATTATCTTTCCATCAATTTTTAATAGTTTAGAAATTATCCAAGTCGTTTAGTTTCATTAATTAAGTTGAATGAGAAAGTTTACGTTTTAAATGTGAGGTTATGTAACAACAAGAAGAAATTTGCATTTAAATTTTCTTTGATGCTTTAAGAGAAACCGTGATCAAATTTTGCATAAAAGGCAAAAACGACATTCTGCTTCATTTATATGAAGACGTAGTTCATTAATAAAAAAAAACAGCAATCCAAGTTTCTTATCGTACTTCCTTTGTATAAGAAAATCAACAAAATAAAATTTTATCTTCATCTCAAGTCAATTTGACAAAAAATAAAAACCATTTAAACTTATAGACCCCAGCTTAAAAATAACAAGTGTATGATGTTTCCGTCAAGAACCTGCTGAAAGTACTTTCCAATTGCTTAACTCTCCAGAAAAAAAACACTTAATCCGAGGTGAAAATCAAACAAATTTCCTGCGTAGATGATATCCATCTTGCAAGAGCCCACCAAAAAATGTATCACTAATTAGGTCATAAAAAAACAAAACTTTATTGTGAAACGGGTAGTTTATTCAAAAAATATAGTATCAAGTTTCAATATACTAGTAATTAGTAGCATCAGCCACTGAAATTTTCATATGTGATTATAACGACAAGAAATTTTTGTATGTTTAAGGTAAAAAAAGTTAGTGCTTCCAGCTTATTTTCTTCTTCTGCTTGATGAGTTTCCGTTCGGTTTGATATTCCAGGCGCCATTTCCTTAAGAACTCCTTGTCAGCTTCCATGAACGAATCGCACAGCTCACCGTGTAAGCACAATCTGTAGAATTGGTACCAACATTCGCGTTTGAAATTGAGGGGTTTTAAATAGTGTAGGCGGTAATATACTGTAACAACATTTCGAAATTAATTACATAATTATAAGTACGTCGAAAACCAAACTTACCAAGCCGCATGACATCTACAAGTATTGTTGGAATACGTCCAAGGAGCGCTACAAATTGGTTGGGCAACACACGTTCCAACTCGGTTAACACAAAACGAATGTCCTTTCCGGCCAAAACTTTTCTATTCATGTCTTTAATGAGTCGCTCTTGAGCTTTGACAGCATCCAAAGAATCCATAAAATAGTCAACGTGGTCCCTTGATAAATTATAGAAGATCTGACGTTCGCTATAGGTTCATTATTTGATCGAAGTCCATAAAACGGAAGTAATTGTAATATTTGGACAATTTTAATGATCGTAACCAATTCATAGTCCACCAACCTCCATCATGGGCGCCCATCTTACTTTGAGTATTGAACCGTCGGCATAAACGTCAGTGTGTTTATCGCTCAGACTCGGTTGATACATCTAATAATTAAAAAAAAATTGTTAATTTTAAAAAGATAAAATATAGAAAATTAAATTTCTGCCAAAAATTGTAATCAATCGTGGAAATTAATATAGACTTTTTACTATTAATTTCAATAATCAATCAATTACCTATATATTTATAAAAGCCGTGTCATTCATAAAAATTTCAAGATGGCGAAACGCACGCAGTAACGGTCCAACATTCCTGTGTGTAATGTATTGTTAAATAATTTGCAAATGTGTGCATAATTCGACAACATAACATAATTAAGATAAATAATAATCATAGTTACCTTGTTCCAATTAAACAAATCGATAAATTTGGTTTTATGTAATATAATGAAGATGCAACAAAAAAAATAAACCACGCGTTCCACAATGTAACACAAAATGACCGAAGAGACAACGAAGTACCGCAGATTAATACACCCCGCGGCGTAATTAAATCGAAATATAAAGGTTTGCAAAATTCAATCACCGAAAATCATTGATTTAGAACTATGAATCTTTTCAAGTAAATGGAATGTGAAAATTTTGCAAAACTTAGGTTAAAAATGGCAATTTTCCAAAATCTTAGGGTACTGTTTTTATACGAAGTCGAATCGCGATCGTTCGGCAAACACGGCGCTACTTAGGCGGATGAGCAAGAACGTGCAAATTTTTTCCAAAATGGATACTGAGCAAATTCGAATATTATTTTTTAACTTCAGGATTCACAATATCCAAGTCAAAACCTTGATATAATTTATAATGGAATTTTAAATTGTATTTAAATTAGCAGATTATGTCAAAATGGCAGCTCTGGCTGTTTTTAAAAAGTCGTAAATTAAGCCTTTATTTTTAATGACGCTAATAATAATACTAATAAGTAATGAAAGAATGTTCTAGTATTAAATTTTATTCGCAATCGGTCGGTAATTGCTCGTTTCCCGACTTTTAAAAAGTTTGGAAGTGGCATATTGTTAACTACTAATATCAACCGGTGTGTAATGAAATTATTCACTCGTTATACCACGTGACCGGTCAGTAATGAACAAATGGGCGTGGTTTTAACGTAAATACAAGCGCTGATGCAAATGTCAAATATAGTTAGGTTATAACAATAATTAGAAATCATAATTGGGCGTGCAAATTATAAAACATTTTAATTAGAATAATTGCTTATTGCAAGTGATAGCCCTTTTTTAAATTTTCGCTAAGATTTATTTGTTGCTAGTTTAAAAAATATTTGGATGATCCGATAAGTTTAAGCTTCGACATCGAAAAGTTTTGTTAACAATTCCTGGCATTTTATCGTTCAAATTATTGATGTATAAGTACATATTGTGACATTTGAATACTTATTTATGGTAAGTCCTATAATACTTTCTCATTTTCTTGTTAAAATTTATTTGTTACAGTCAGGGTTCGCAGTTTGGAACCGTAGAAGTCTTCTGACGATTGGCTACACCGTCACACTTTATTTGCTACATGACACCAGAAGTGCAACCTAGATTAGCCTAGCTTATCATAAAACCAACCTAGAAAGTTTAAATAATTTTATTATGGAATATTATGCAATTTTGAAAATTATTGAAAATATAAGAAGATTACTTAAGAGTAACTAATGTTTACAAGTTTTCTTCCGAAGATTTACGTATTCTTTAACAATTACAATCCATTCCGGGCGCGTTATTAAGAATGATCGAGAATGATAGTTCACATAGAATGATCACTTCGGCATGCACCGCTAACTTCGATTATTAAAGCAACCTAGAAAGTTTAAACAATTATGTTCATTGTATGTGAGTACAAAATTTATAATTTTACCTTTTGTAGAAGAAATTCTATAGGCGCATCACTTAAAAATCTATCAATTTCAGTTTTATGTAAAACACCTGATTTTTTGGCTTGAACCCAACATTTTGCTTCTTCAAAAAAGCTCTCAATTTCGCAAATTTTGAAATATCTGTATTATCTTTAATATTGAATGTTGTTCGTAGCATTGAATAAGTTGCCCGTAGAGTTAACGTAGAAGGTTTTTTGTCTTTCGACAATTCACTAAAATAAGCAAGCACCACACTTTCTGAATTATTCCGTGCTTGTTTATTGCAACGCCAATCCATGTAAGCTTTGTAGGCTTTTCATACCTTGCCTTACTTTTGTTGGGTAACAAATCACCTACTGCATTTTCTGCAACTTCTCGAAGCTCTGGTGGAGTACAAGATAATTCACTCATAATCACAAAGCGACAAAAACAATAATACTAATTATTGTCAAAAAAAAAAACGCACGGTAATTTTTGCTTTGACGCCTACTAAAAAAATAATTATCACTAACGTGATATGAGCTATTAAAAGTAGAGGCGCTGATACAAATGTCAAATATGACATAACTTAATATAAATTTGAAAACGCATTATTTCCATTAAACCAACCCCAACTTCGCGATTGCGAATAAAATAGTATACATGCTTCGGCGTAAAGCGTCATTACTAACTTCGGCCAATTGCTGACCTCCGGCTTCGCCGTCGGTCAGCAGAACAGACCTCAGTTAGTAATGACTTGCTTTCCGCCTCGCTATGTAATATACTATTATTCGCAATCGGTCGGTAATTGCTCGTTTCCCGACTTTTAAAAGTTTGAAGTTGCATATTGTCAACTACTAATATCAACCGGTGTGTAATGAAAATTATTTTTTTATTTAGCGGGTTTTTTAATTACAACATGCGTCGTTTCCCGCAACCTATACGCCATTTCCTCCTATCTTGGACGTCTTCTAGACTCAACCGTCTGCTTTGCATGGCCTCTCCTACGCCTTGTGCCCACGTCCTTCGGGGTCGTCCTCTTCTTCGTCTTCCAGTAGGGGTCCATTCCCAGACCTTTCTGGGCCATCTCTCTTCCTCCATACGGTTTAGATGGCCATACCATACCAGTCTTTTTCTCAATTCTATCTATGATGTCATTTTCTACCTTCATTTTATCCCTTATCATAGTATTTGGGATATGTTCTAGCTTTGATATTCTGCAGCTACGTCTAAGAGCATCCATTTCTAGTGCCTGTAACTTTTGGCTGTTTCTCGCTGAGACGTCCCACACTTCCGAATTATACAAAGCAATACCCTCCACTACCGTCAAATATATTCTACGCTTTGTGCTATTCCTGATTCCTTTGCTCCACCATATACTATTTAGTTCTTGTATGGCTCTCCGTCCCTGGTTTATTTTACTTTTAATGTCTTCCTCGCAGTTTGGAATCTTGCTAAAAATCGACCCCAGATATTTAAACTCTTCACAGCCCTTTATCTCATCTCCGTTTATTTTTAAATTTCCATTTCCTGCCCCCACAGCCAGATATTCAGTCTTGTGCATATTTATTTGTAAACCCCAAGATTCGTACTCTTCTCTTAGCTTGCGCGTCATGTAAGCTGCGTCTTCCTCATCCCCGGCTATGACTACCTGGTCGTCCGCAAACAGTAGCGTATATAGGCGCGAATCGTTGATCTGTACTCCCATATTTGAGCACTTCCTAGTCCATTTTCTTAGAGCATGCGTTATATATATTTTAAAAAGGGTAGGCGACATACAGCATCCCTGCAGCAGGCCTTTGTGGTTTCGAAGCTTTTAGATATTTTGTTGCCTAGTTTGACTGCAGATGTGGTGTTATTGTATAGTTCCATGATTGCGTTTACATAGTTGCTGTTAATACTAGTGTTTTCAGTACTTGGAACATTTCACTCCGCGGTACACTATCATATGCCTTCCTCAAATCGATGAAAACCAGATGCGTTTCCAAATTTCTAGCGCAGTGCTTCTCCATTAATTGCCTCAAACAGAAGATATTGTCCGTGCACGACCTACCCGCTCTGAATCCGCTCTGTTCCTCAATATCGCTCCATTCTTTTCAATCCTTGATTTTAATATGCGTCCGTACAGCCTCCCGATAGAACTAGTTACGCTAATTCCTCTGTAGTTATCCAATTTCTTTCTGTTGCCTTTCTTGAAAATTGGAGTTATGTAGGCGTGTTTCCATTCGTCTGGTACTGCTCTTCCTCTTTTTATGCAGTCCGAATAAATATCTGCAAGCAATTCTTTAGCCCCGCTCGTGCTATGCTTCACCAATTCTATCGGGATGCCTCCAGGCCCAGGAGCTTTATTGTTTTTTATGTTTCTTAGAGCTTGGTCAATTTCCTCCACAGTAACCTCATTTACTTCTTCTGTATCGTCATTTAATATTTTTTCTTCCTCTTCTTTATATGCACCTCTTTCTTCTAGCAACAGTTTCTGGAAGTATTTTCCCATTCGTCAATTCCTATGAGAGACAGATCTGATCTTTCCTTAGTGTTTTCCTTATATTTGATATTACCTTCCAGGCCATTCTACTTTTGTTTCCCCCCATTACACTATCCACGTTTTCACAGGTGTTTAACCACATAGCATCTTTAGCTTTAATTATCTGCCTCTTTACCTCGGCGCGTAGTCTTGCATATTTCTTTCTATCCTCGGGGTCACTTGTACTTAGCCACTTATGGTACGCTTCCTTTTTTTCTTCAATGATTATTTCCAGGTCTTCAGTGAGCCATCTTGGTTTGTCTTTTTTGTTTGCTTTATCCATTTCTCCCAGTGCTTCATAAGCGGCTTCTTGAAGGCACTTTTGAACATATTATATTTATCGTTTGTTTTTCCCTTTCCCCATGTAAGCTTTGTCATCTTTGCACTGAGTCTAAGTTTATACAGGAATGATGTCGAATCTTCAGTCAGTGCCTCTATATTGTATCTTTTATTTGATTGGTCTCTTTGACTTACTGTCTGGGGTCCCGCAGTCCCTCCGCGGCCAACAGGGTAAGAGCACCGATGCTCGGAGTAGGAAGTGATCAGATCCACATTCGGCACCTCGAAATACACGCACATCCGTTGTTTTTATAGCAGTTTTTTGTCTTATAATAATATAATCGATGATCGATCTGAGTTTTTTAGTTGGTTGCACCCAAGTATACTTATGTATTTCCTTATGTTTGTAGAAGCCATTCATTATGCGTAGTGAGAATTGTTCGCTTATGCTAATAAGTCTCTCACCGTTGTCATTTTGTTTTCCTCCCGAATCTCCCACAACATCATCGTCGACTTTCCTGCCAGTTCTAGCGTTAAAGTCTCCCATCATGACAATCTCTCCCCGCCTACCGCCGACAGGACATCCGCAAGGGTTCTTTCATATTGACTTTTTATATTCTGGTTTGCATCGTCTGTAGGGGCATACACTGCGATCAGAGCTATTTTTCTTCCTTTGATTTCCAGGTTTACTTTTAATATTCTTTCGTCTACATATTCCCAATTGTCTATGTCTCTCTTGTACTTCTTATGTATTGCAATGGATACTCCTGCTTTAGCTCTCTTATGTTTTTCCACTCCACTGTATATGTGTATGTATTCCCACTCTTTTCCGCACCTTGGCCCTTTTTCTTCGTCTCTGTAAGAGCACATATATCTAGTTTGAATTTCTGGAGTTGTCTGAACACCTCCGTGCGTTTTGTCGCCAGTCCTTGCACATTCCATGTTCCCACATTCATCAACCGTTTTCGTAGCTTACGTCGTTTTCCATTTAATCCGTCCTTTTCCGAGGCTGTGCGTATTGGTTTTTAACATTATTTAAGGTTTTCTAGGGATGGGGTGTTGGCCCATCGCCAAACCCCCATATCTGGAGGGCCTAGATTTTTCTGTCGGGGTTTTCTCCCTTAGTCAGAAGGACTCAGTTTTTAGGCGCCGAGTGTTCACCTTTCACCCACTTCCGTTAGCTACATTCCACACATGTGTGTCATGCATTTCCAGGGGTCACGACGAGGACGTGGAAGTTGGATTTACTGGCAGAGCTGATCGTGTTTCAGAGGACATTTCTCCTAGTTTTAGATGAACATACATATCCGACTTCTGTATGCCCCTAAGAGATCCATACCAGTCTTTGACCCCATGAAAATTATTCACTCGTTATATCACGTGGCGGTCAGTAATGAACAAAATGGGCGGGGTTTTAACGTGTATGAGCTATTACAAATAGAGGCGCTGATGCAAATGTCAAATATGACATAACTTAATATAATTTTGAAAACGCATTATTTCCATTAAACCAACCCCAACTTCACGATTGCGAATAAAATAGTATACATGCTTCGGCGTAAAGCGTCATTACTAACCTCGGCCAATTGCTGACCTCCGGCTTCGCCGTCGGTCAGCAGAACAGACCTCGGTTAGTAATGACTCGCTTTCCACCTCGCTATGTAATATACTATTATTCGCAATCGGTCGGTAATTGCTCGTTTCCCGACTTTTAAAAAGTTTGGAAGTTGCATATTGTCAACTACTAATATCAACCGGTGTGTAATGAAAATTATTCACTCGTTATATCACGTGGCGGTCAGTAATGAACAAAATGGGCGGGGTTTTAACGTGTATGAGCTATTACAAATAGAGGCGCTGATGCAAATGTCAAATATGACATAACTTAATATAATTTTGAAAACGCATTATTTCCATTAAACCAACCCCAACTTCACGATTGCGAATAAAATAGTATACATGCTTCGGCGTAAAGCGTCATTACTAACCTCGGCCAATTGCTGACCTCCGGCTTCGCCGTCGGTCAGCAGAACAGACCTCGGTTAGTAATGACTTGCTTTCCGCCTCGCTATGTAATATACTATTACGGCGTTGTTGGAACCATATTCCATTACTTGTGTAATGAAAAACCAAGCCACCTTAATGAGAAACCAAGGTATTGGTTGCATCCAAAATTACAGGTTCACTAAAATAGGCTTTGGTTATTTTATGTACATAAGTAAATTTTCTTGCCAAATCGAAATCATGCCCCAGATGGAAAACTACTGTTTGTAATCTCGAATTTTTTCGTAGGTAAATCTTGAGTACAAAATTTTATATTGAAAATTAAGCTATTATTTTTTTTTATTATTATTTTAGTTTATTAAGTAATATAAATAATATACAGTACACATATTAAAAATATAACCTAAGAGGATGAAGGGTCAGCAAAGCTGTTTTTCACCTATACCCTGGGGATAGTTTTCTTCAATCTTATTTTTAAACAATTTTATATTTTTAGATGTAACAAATATGTCAACATATTTGTTGAAAGTTTTGCACGCTATATATTGAAACGATCCCTTGAATTTTGCGGTACGATACTTTGGAACTAGTAAAGTTTCATTTGAACGTAAGTTTAAGCTATGACAGCTTGATCGCTGAATTAAGAAATCGTTGAGGTATCCTGGGTGGCCAGACTTGAGATCTTGAATAGCAATACTGCAAGGAGTAGTTCGAAGCGAGTGTCCAATTTCGGTATTCTTAACGCAGAGTAGTGTGGTGTCACATGATCCCTGTAAGCGATATCGAAGGCAAAGCGCAGGCAAACATTCTGTAACAATTGAAGCTTGTTTTTCAATTGATCAGTTAGGCATCCATGATACACCGTAATGCAATAGTCGATGTGACACAACACCAAGCTTTCTATCAACCGCCATTTGACCCGAGATGGCAAGAGGTTCTTGTATCTGTAGAGTGACTTGAGTTTGAAGTAGCATGTGCTGGTAATCTTGTTGACATGAGCAGAGAAGGATAGGTGGTTATCCCATATGACTCCTAGGTTTTTCACTTGGGTGCACCAATTGACTACGCAACCATTTAAACGAACATCTGTGTTTTGGCTTTTCAGCTTCCAAGCATTGGTGAGGACTACCCATACACATACAAAGTGTTTTGGTGGGGTTAAGAACCAACCCGTTGTTGAGGGTCCAGCGTTGTACCAATGCCAAGCTATCGTTCATTTGCTTTATGACATAGCTTATGTTATGTGGTGAGCCATATATGTATATCTGTGTGTCATCAGCGTACATGTGGATGTTGCAAAAGTCAGGCAAAAGATTCGGGAGATCTGCAGTGAAAATTATAAATAGTAACGGTCCAAGAAGGCTGCCCTGAGGAACTCCACACTTGATTTTAAGTTCATTGGATATTTTACCATGTAACCCTTTTGTGAACGGTTTGTGAGATACTCCGTTAGAAGTCTTAGGGCCGAGTTGCTACAGCCATAGTAAGACAGCTTGGCTTTAAGCAGTTCATGATTTATGACATCGAAAGCCTTGCTGTAGTCCAGGAAAGTGGTCAGCGTTATTTTGAAGCATCTATATTAGCAAGAACATCAGAGCCCACTTTGGATAAGGCAGTTGAGGTGCTAAATCTTGAGCGAAAACCAGATTGAGTGTTTGGTATCACATGATTCGACTCGATATGGGCTAGTAACTGTTTGCGGATAAAGTGTTCCAGTACTTTGGACATTGTTGGAAGAATACTTATTGGCCGTAGTTCGTCAAAACTACAGGCAGAACTAGTTTTCGGAATTGGCAGAATAATTGATTTTTTCCATAGCTCAGGTATAGTCGAATTTACCAAACAATGGTTGATAAGGTCGGTGAAACTAGATAAACAATATGGCAAAACAAGCTTTAACATTTTGGAGTTGATTCCATCAACACCCGTAGCATTTGACTTCAGCTTACAAATAGCGTTAGCTACCTCTTCCCAAGTTACAGAGCAGAAAACCAATTTCTCAGTCCTTAGAGAGTGTTTACCATAAGAAAAGTCGTCCAGTGTGGCTGTGTCAATGGCAGTGCTTGGGACAGCATTTATAAAAAATTTATTTAGATCCTCAGCGTCAGCTTCGTCTAAAATATTTTCTACGTTATATTTTATTTAAATTCACACACACAGCAATAAATTCCAAAAAGTAACTTTTATAAAGATTTCGATGGGTGCTGTGCTCTGCGCCAAGTCTTATCGGTTTGGCGGTTATTGGTTAGTCGTACCATTTATTGATAAGAGTCGTGATATCGTCACAACTTGATTTGATTCTCAGAAACACCTACATTTATCAAAAATATTTAACCACGAACAATAAATTCTACTAATTATTGTTTTCAGGTATGAAATAAAAGTAACACACAAAAAATAGGGGTGGTTTTGCGAAAGACATAGGCGCCGGGTTTTAAAATTTTCAAGAAGGGCTGAAAATAAAACCGTCTTGAATGGAATTTCCATATTTTTAATTATTCGAGAATTACTACAAACGCAACGACGTGACGGATATTGTCGTAGTTGTTTACCATTCGATAAGATTCCTCTTTCAACTTCGCCACAAAAGAATTAATTTCTAAACTGCTTATTTGTTCTTTGGTGATGAAGCTTTTGTATTAAGTAACAATTTATGAAGCCCTACTCAGGAACCCATACTATAGGATCTCCTAAACGTATTTTTAATTACAGGTTGAGTAGGGCTCGTAGAATAATGGAAAAATGTATTTGACATTATTTTGGCATTTTGCTTCTACTGAAAAGTTGTGTCTTTACTTAAGCTTTATTTACTTAACCGCTGCAATTTTTATACAAAAATATAATTTTTTTTAAATAGAAGAAAGGATGTCTGAAATTCCATAGCACCGGAAAATTTTGTATTCGAAACCTAGTCTCCGAGCGGTTTTGACATGCGCTTTACTTGCTAAAACATCCCCAAGCGGCCGCAACTCGTAAAGTTTGGAAGTTGACGCGGCGGATCTCGGGAGCGACTGACTCCTTCCTAACGCTGCTCTAGTTAGCCCCGCCTTAAGGTTGATTCGCTAGTATGAAATTACACGGACTGTTACCAAAGGAATAAAATTATTGCGTAATATTACGCCATAATACACTTACATGTATTTCTTATGGGAAAATTGCAATTTTCAAAATTAAATTGTGGCCTTATTACAACTCCGACAAGATTGATCCTTACCTTAGAGATTGTATTTTGTGTTCTTTCGTTTGGTATAGCCATTTCTATAGGAAAAGTGTATTTTCGATTCCGGGAATCTTAACTCGTAATTTGTAGGATTTAATCAATAATATTATGTTGAACATTCATTTTTACTAGGAAAAAAATAATTTTGTGTTTTATCGGCCACCTATTCAGTTTGACGACGATGTTGAAAACATATTGGAGGTAAGAACTAAGAAGTCGTTTTAATTCTTTTTATTTCATGAGTGTTTTCCAAAGCTTTAGGGTGAAGATGTTGAGGAAAATGTTGATGAAAATATTATTGAAGAAAACATTTATCAAGCTGCTGATGAAATTCCATCTAATGGCAGTTACATTTCAGAAGACGACGATGATTTACTAGAAGTAAGATAAGTTTGCCAATACTGTATTGCTTGTGACTGCCATCATATGTGACAGCATTGGGGTAGCTAAAAATTTTGTAGTCCGATTTTCTAATGAACAACATTTTCTATGGTCCATTTAGCCTAAAAGTACAGAACGAGAATGTACTAAGTATACTGAAGACCTTGCAGCATGATTAATTGAAGTAGCAAAGTATAAAGTAATATGTACTTCAATTGCCGTGAATTTATAGTCTTTTCCTACGATGACTAACCTTTTGAGTAATGGGTCAGAAACAAATTAAAAACTTTGAATTGGCTAATTTAAAAAGTAAAAACATTTTTCTCATTTAACTGAAATGACCTTATCAAAATTAATTTAATAAGAAAATTAACTGAATTTATGTATGTATTGCTTACCATGGTCCATGTACTATCGTCAGGATAGAGTAGCAATTGTGGTACACTTTATAATTATACTAGGGGCTCCGCCCTCTCGCCCAACCCTACCTTTTTATATTATAGGTAGATTTAAATTATATGCAATGATAACGGATAAATATCTAACCAAACCATTCGCTTCCAGACTAAATCCGGATACAGACCAAAACCAAATACATGAAGCAGGTACCAATTTCTTCTTTATCGCCTAGGCCGGATATCAAATGTATTTATTTTATTTTTGATTTTTAGAATTCTACTTTAATGAAATTGATGTGATTTATTTGCCCGGGTATGATTATGTTACTGAAGTTGTAATTGAAGACGCAATTTCAATTACAGATTATGAGGAAGTGGATCTATTATCAATGGATATAGTCAATGATAATTCTGATGAATGTATGAATGTTGACAAAACGTTGTGTGCTGACAATTTGCACAAAATTGCACCAAAAACTTGCGTCAAGATATTGTCCAAATCCTTGGAGGGTACTCCTCTTTAAAGCAATTTTTAATTTCTGTCTTCAAACGGCCATAGCACCAAACTATTGATTTTATGTTACTAATGAATTAGTGGTTTTAAATATCATTTACTTATCTAAAACTAGTTTATAACCTCCTATCGTATAGAATTTACGTATTTCGAGTTATGAATTAAATTAAGAAAAGAAATGTTAAAAATTCCAAGGTTTACTTTTTTTCGTTTTTGTTGCATACCCTGTATCTTTTAAACGAAACTACTTACAAAACAACCAACGGCCCAATTCGGATAGAAAATTAAACTAGCTAAAACTTTAATCTAGTAAAATTTTTTGGAAAACCAGCTCATTTCACAGAAAATCCCAAAATAATGAACAAGGTCGGTATAAAAAAAATAATAAATTCAAGAGATTATCAAAATTTTCAAAAACAATTTATTGCAATAAATTTTCAAAATGGCCATTCTCATTTTCAACACACAAACGTGTTCTTTTTAAGCAAGGTTCCCATAATGTTTTCGGGAGTCAGCGAATAGTCGAATTTGGCGTGTGTTATACTCTTACCTTTGACCACCTCTCGCACCTGAAGACGGTATGTTCAGCGTCATGTACTTCATCGTAGTAGAAGCATACGCTGGTGATACGCCCCTTGAATCTATATAGAGGCAGCCATGACCGAAGAGCGCCTGCGTTAGATAGTAATTGATTTCTCCGAGACTTCTATTTTAAATTAGGCAGAATACGTATGTGCGTGAAGTTAGACCCCCTTTTTTTAAAAAATCAATTTTTTTTTGTTCTCGATTGTTCTCCATTTGTTCTCAAGTGTTCTGTTATTTTTTTTTTGATTTTGCAATAAATCATCAAAAAAATCGAAAAAAACTTTTTTTTCTGCCAGCTCCCTTTTATCGAAATTTAAATTTTTTGGTTGTTTTCAATTGTTCTCCATTTGTTCTCAATTGTTCTGTAAAAATAAATCCTTTAAATCTAATATTAACCGCGAAATAAGATTTCACGCCAGCTCCCCTTTTATCGAAATTAAAATTTTTTTGTTGTTTTCAATTGTTCTCCATTTGTTCTCAATTGTTCTGTAAAAATAAATCCTTTAAATCTAATATTAACCGCAAAATAAGATTTCACGCCAGCTCCCCTTTTATCGAAATTTAAATTTTTTTTGGGTTGTTTTCAATTGTTCTCCATTTGTTCTCAATTGTTCTGTAAAAATAAATCCTTTAAATCTAATATTAACCGCGAAAACCGCGAAATAAGATTTCACGCCAGCTCCCCTTTTATCGAAATTTAAATTTTTTGGTTGTTTTCAATTGTTCTCCATTTGTTCTCAATTGTTCTGTAAAAATAAATCCTTTAAATCTAATATTAACCGCGAAAACCGCGAAATAAGATTTCACGCCAGCTCCCCTTTTATCGAAATTTAAATTTTTTTTAGTTGTTCTCAATTGTTCTTCATTTGTTCTCAATGGGGATTTATTTTTACAGAACAATTGAGAACAAATGGAGAACAATTGAAAACAACAAAAAAAAATTTAATTTCGATAAAAGGGGAGCTGGCAGCAAAAAGAAGTTTTTTTCGATTTTTTTGATGATTTATTGCAAAATCAAAAAAAAAATAACAGAACACTTGAGAACAATCGAGAACAAATGGAGAACAATCGAGAACAACAAAAAAAATTGATTTTTTTAAAAAAGGGGGTCTAACTTCACGCACATAGAATACGTGCTAACCATTTAGTGAGTTTAGCGGCATTCTCGACTACTCTTTTGAGGTCAAAATTAAAGTGTTTGTCCAGGTCAATACCCAGGACCGTTGTGCTTTCTTGGTTTTGATGGAGGTTCCCATGAGTTTAATGTTAATAGAACGGCATTTCTTTCCGCCTACTGCAAGGACAGTCTCGATCTTCTCGGGCGCAAGCTGCAATTTCTTTTCTTTCATCCAGTCGGATATTTTCCAGATCGTTTTATATTCGCATCTTCGGTTTTGGCGGTCGCCGTCAGAGTGATGTCGTCGGCAAACCCCGTCATTTCTACACCCGGTGGCATGAGCAATCTAAAAAGCCGTCATAGTTGACATTCCACAGAAGTAATCCTAACTAAGCCCTGAGGGACCTTGACAGTTACCTCCATCCACTCGTGAAGTACCAGCTCCCAGATCTCGATCTCGTGTTTCTCGAAATAGATTTTTAGGGTCTTAATTACATATTGAGCAACATGACTGCGCTACAATTCCTCCATGATGTCGCTCCAAAATCGGCTAAGCCAAAGGTGTTTTTCATGTACAAGGTGATAGTGGCGTGTTCAAACAAAGCAGATGAGGGGGGGGACAAACCAGATTATTTTTTGAATCCTTTTTAATCCACTCACGCGCATCAATGGTAAAGAGTTAACTGACAAATTCCAAAATTAAAAATATAAAAATTCTCAAAACTTATTTAAATTTTAAAACTGCGTGGTAAACATTTTTTATCACAGGAAACTTTAAGAATATAATCCGAGTCATCCTTGGGGAGGGAGGCAATTATCCCCATGCCCACCCCTAAATACGATACTGCAAAATGACTAGCACGCTGAAGCTCTTCGTTCTCCAGGTTTCCGCTCCTGCTCGACAATCCGTTCGAGGGCCTGGATAGTCGTTCTTGACTTCCGGAATCCGTAGTGGTTGTCCGAGAGTCCCCCAATTCGCTCGATCTCTTGTAATAATCTGGGAAGGAGCATTCTCTAATACAACTTCCCAATGTGGTTGATAAGACAAATCGATCGATATGAACTAGTTGGGTGCTACTGGGAGCTCATTCCCCTTCCTAAGTAGAACAATCGTGGCCGAATTCAAGAAAAAGATTTCTTAACATCGGTAAACTCTGATGTGCCAGGAAGTGTTGATATCAAATTGTGCACCAATAAGAACATACTTTTATACCTGCGCACACCCTAAAATTACATTGTAAAAAACAATTTTATATAACTTTAATTAATAAAAACAATCATTTTCTGCGCATTAGTTGTTAATTATAATTACTAAAACTAATATTAAAATTTAATTTATCTTCTTAACCGAATAAACTGAACATTTTGAGAATCACTGCTTTACCGTAACTGCGTTGTTATAGCAACCCTCAACGTTATAACTGTTTTATTCTATAACCTCAATTTATTATTGCAGTATTTGCAAGTGACGCCGTACATTTTAATACAAACATTTTATATATTTATACATTTCAATTAAAAGAAATAAGTTTTGTGAAAGCAAGATATTAATTTAAAGAATATAAGGTAATGAACTTTTAAGTAATTATTAAAATTTAAATAAAACTTACCTGTTTATAATTAATTTTAAGTTTCAACCCAAATTTCAATGCTTTTTTGTATGATACTCAAATATGTAAAATTTAAGTAACAAATTATTTAAACGGTGATTTTGATATACTTTAAAGAAAAAGCTCAGTGATTAGAAAGTTTTTCGTACAATTACATTATCATAGCGGTTTACTTCCGAGTACAGAACAAG
>JARFIX010000556.1:0-71917 GCA_036346125.1 Lycocerus yunnanus | reverse complement strand
AGGGTCATTACTTCTTAAGATAAATGATTGCCTTAAAAGCTACAATAACTAAAATTCAGTAAAATATACTATATAACAGCAAAAAAAGTGAAATCAAATTATGGGGTGTCAAATACCCCACTATAATATAAGTGTAACTGGAAAACACGATAGTACCTGAGGGTTAAATATTCAGGAACGAGAACTACAAAATGTGATGAAGCTCTGTCTTGTTGGTACATATCGTGTTGTTGGACAGATTTGGATCTCCATTACTTCGGTATATCATAAAAACTTCATTACTATGTATTTGTGCTTTATCAAAGTCGGTAAAAAAATAAGGATTGCTGTTTAAAAAAAATTTACGATGTCGTCGCAACTTAAAAAAAAACAGAGTCGATGAAAGAAAAAGTGACATTTAAAAAAATAAGGTTAACGTTGCTAAAAAGTGTATTCAAATTTGTTTCAAACTTTACAAGCATTCTGTAAGCATTCTATAGCTTAAAGATGTTGTCAAAGGGAGATACGGTTGGAAAAATCTAGTGTACTTTGTCGGGAATTAAACCAACGACGACATAGCTGTGCAAAACTTTAAACTGGCTAAAATATCAAAGCACACTACCAAAAATTCAATATTGACAAAAATTGTTCATTTATTACTGTAAGAACTCCGCCTGGGAAGTCGATGGGTGGACTGAGTAGCTCATCGGTTTCCACTGCCGGTCCCAAGCCCGGATAAAGGAGGAGGGTTGAGCAAAGGGCTAACAACCCTCCTCGGAAAACCTTTATATGTTGTGAAGACTCTAACAAAGCCTCGGAATTGGACGGAAATACGGAAACGACACCAGCAACGCAAACGGTCTTTGAATATAGGAACATGGAATGTTTTGAGCTGGCACAGAACAGGGGCATCCAGCAAGCAATAGAACAACTGGAGATGTATAAAATGGATATTACAGCAATTCAGGAAATGAGATGGCTAAATACCGGGAATGCCAAAATTGGAAGATCGATTGTGTTCTACAGTGGAGGAGATAGCGACAGACATGAACGGGGAACCGGTTTTGTGGTAAATGAGCGTATAGCGGACAGAGTAATTTGTTTCGAACCTGTGAATGATAGAATCTGCTGGCTGCGAGTCAAAGGCTCGTGGTATAATTATGCTTTCTTATCGGTGTATGCACCAACCGAAGAAAGTAACGACGACACGAAGGATGCCTTCTACGAGCTGCTCGAGGAAACCATAGAAAGAATACCTAAGCACGATATGAAGATGATATGGGAGATTTCAACGCAAAAATAGGCAAAGAACAAAATTTTAGACCAACGATTGGCAGACACAGCTTACACGACCTGTCAAGTGAAAATGGAATGAGACTAATAGACCTAGCAGCAACGAATAATATGCTAATAAAATCCACGATGTACGAACACAAGCAAATACACAAACAAACCTGGAGATCTAACGATGGCAGAACCAGGAATCAGATCGACCATATAGTAGTGGACGCAAGACACGGAAGTAACGTAATGGACGTGAGAAGTCTCAGAGGCGCGGACGGAGACACTGACCATATCCTGGTGAGAGCCAAAGTAAGAATACGAATATCTACATACAAGACAAGAAAAGAAAATGAAAACGAAGCCGTACGATGGAATGTAGACAAGCTGAAAACGAAGAGGTCAAAAGAATTTTGAAGAAGCGATAGAAGAGCACCTCGAGAGAAACGCACCGCGAGATGACGTAGAAGGTGCATGGAAAAATATTGTAGAGGCAACAGTTAAAGCAGCAGATAGAATACTTGGCAAAGAAGGCAAGAAGAAAACAAAAGGATGGTGGGATAGTGATTGCCAAGAGATTCTAAAAGAAAGACAGATGTATAGAAACAGAATGATACAAAGAGACTCAATCGAAAATGTACAAAATATACCGCTGCTAGAAGGAGAGCAAGAAACTTGATAAGAAATAAGAAAAGAGAATACGAGCAGAGAATAATGAAGGAGATGGAAGAAAATAGAATCGGAAACCACGTTAAAGCTTTCTACGCCGAAATATCAAACACAAAATCAGGCTTCAAACCTAAAACTAAAACCTTTCTCAAAAAACAAATGGGGACCTTACATCAGACATAGAAGAAATATTACAGATATGGAAACAACATTTCAATGATCTGCTGAACGTGGAGTGCCCAGATCCGGGCCAACCAAAGATCTACCAAACCGCAGACTGGCCAACAGACGAACCGACTCTGCAAGAAGTTGTAATAGCAATAAAGAAGCTTAAAAACTCAAAGGCTCCTGGAACAGACGGAATAACAGCTGAGATGATAAAGGGCGGAGGGCTGATCCTGCATAATCACATACACCACTTAATTCTTAAAACCTGGAAATCAGAAAAAATTACCAGAAAAATGGAAGGAAAGCATCATAGTGCCTATACACAAAAAAGGAGATAGATCGAGCTGTTCCAACTACAGAGGAATATCTCTGATCAACACATCGTACAAAATACTTTCAAACATCCTACTAAGTAGAATAACACCTCTAGTAGAAAATAGCATAGGAGAATACCAGGCGGGTTTTAGACCAGGTAAATCAACCACCGACCAGCTGTTCACAATTAGACAGCTCCTTGAAAAGAGTTGGGAGTTTGACAGGGCCCTACACCATATGTTTGTCGATTTCCAGAAAGCCTACGACAGTATAAATCGGACCGAACTGTGGGGAGCAATGGCGGAGCTCGGTATACCTAGAAAACTAATACAGCTCACAAAAATGTGTGTAAGTGATTCCAAATCAAAAGTGAGAATAGGAAAATCTATGTCGCAACCTTTCACAATCGGAAACGGTTTGAAGCAGGGAGACGCGCTCTCGCCTCTCTTGTTTAACATTGCCCTTGAAAAAGCGATAAGACTTGCGGACGTGGATATTCAGATGTTTACGGGTGACGGACCTAGACTGCTGTTAGCGTATGCAGACGACATAGACGTTATTGGAAACAGCGTGATAAGCATAAAAGACACTTTTATAAAAGTGGAAAAAGAGACGGAAAAAATGGGCTTAGTGGTAAACGAGGAAAAAAACCAAGTACATGTGCGTAAATAGGCTAACACGCAGAGACAGAGTGGGACAAAATGTCACAATAGATCATTATAATTTCGAAAGAGTCCAACGTTTCAAATACCTAGGATCCATGATCACCGAAGACAACGATGTGACAGAGGAAATAAAAAGCCGCCTCCAAAGTGGGAACCGATGCATATACGCACTGGCAAAGGTCTTCCGAACGAAGAACGTTTCGAAAATATCTAAAATTAAAATATACAAAACAGTCATAAGACCGATAGTAACCTACGGCTCCGAGGCATGGACTCTCACGAAGATAAACGAACAACGGCTGCGGCGCTTTGAAAGGAAGATGCTGAGAAGGATATTCGGACCGTTTTCGACCCCACCACGAACACATATCGGATCAGAACAAACGCCGAACTAAAAGAGCTTTACAAAGACCCAGACATAATACAAGAAATTAAATCACAACGTCTAAGATGGGCAGGTCACGTACAGAGACAACCAAGTGACAGATTGACCAAAATGGCATGGGAAGCGGTACCAGAAGGGAAAAGGCCCCTAGGAAGGCCACGCCTCAGATGGCGGGATAACATCAAGGCAGACCTCAAAACTATGGGAATTGATGAACACCAAATAGAAACACTCATGTTAGATCGGGAGCAATGGAAGGATATTGTGAAGTCAGCCAAGACCCACCCAGGGTTGTAGAGCTACACGATGATGATGATTACTGTAAGACAATCTATGTACATACTTTAAACACAAACAAAGCAAATTTGTTAAACAATGAAAAAACCTACATTCTACTTACTTATTAATAAATAATCAAAAGTAAAAACAGTTATATTAGGAAGATGGATTGTAATTTTTATAGTCTGAATGATCAACAGTTGTAAAGTCTGAACAATTTTTGGCTAACTTAATTAAATATTTGGTAATTTCAACCAACTCAATATCCGTAGCACTCATATGTTGTTCATAAGGAATAATTTGTAATCCATTTTTAGGATTAAAATAAAAATTGGCTGGAACGTCATCGAGAATAATCGTATTGGTCGAATTGTAAGGGATGCATCTCTTCCATATTTCCTCTAGAGGTTTTGTCTAAAAATAATATTTTTAGAAATACTAGCTATCTAATACTCACAAAATGTATACGTACATGTTTATATTTTCCTTCAATTTTCTCATTCACGATTTTCATGCTATGTTTATCTAGCATGAAATTAATTTGAAAATGTTTGTTATTACGAATACCAAGGCTAAACATTTTTTTTACAATTGTGTCAAACGATGTAGCCGACCAAACGGCTAATTCATAATGCTCACTAACATCTTGTAAAAAATTTTGTAAGTGAGGACGGGCTATATTAGGATCAGTACTTCTAAAGCTGCTTTCGCCAAAATCGCACAGAGTGCTGTCAATGTCCAATACAAGTAGTTTGTTTTTTTTGAAATCTCTAAAATTCCTACACCACATCAAATTTCGAGGTATGAAATGATTAATAATTTTGTGTTGACGCTTATTTCTGTCACTCATTCTGATTGCAAAATTTTCAGGTTAAGAAAAATTGTAACCCTAAAAGTTCAAAAAAATTAGAGAAATAATATTAATAGTTTTAATTAGTTATATTAAATAGTCTAAATTTTTAAATTTACGTAACATTAGCACTACATTCTACAAAACAGTAACACGTAAGTCGACAATAAATGGGTGGAAGATTTTCATGCACCACCAAGACTGTTGCCCCTGGTCTACTGAAGTAAATATTTTTGGGTATATACGATTACAATAGATAATCAAAACGTGAATGACTGTTAAGTGCCATATTAGTTTTTTTTAATGTTTATGATTTCAAGAGTTCAACCGTATTAGTGGAAAATTTTTAAAATATCAAGGACATTGCGTTTTCTAAAAATTTGAAAATAAATAAAAATATTTAATCAAAATTACACATTCTATAAAAGTAAAGTTATGCTTTGTTATTATGCTTACTGTTACCGTTAACATTCCTTGGCTGACAATAAATTAGGCAGTAAAATAAATAACAAAAAGTAAAAAATATACGAAATATAGTTCACCTTTTTTAATTGTTAAATAAAGAATTATTGTTGAGGTTGCAGGTATTTTTAAACAATATCTAATTGTCCGACGTTTCGGGCCGTTTATTCTCAAGGCTGGAAAATCATAATGAAATAAAAATCAAGTACATGAATAATTAAAAGTACCTGACCTGCAAGAAGATAACTGTGATTGAGGAATCATTAAACGACCATTTTAAAATTTTTTTCAAAGCTCTCATATGCTCCTTTATGCGAACACCTAACTTTCTGAAACTTTTAACCACATACACAGAGCCATAATCCTGGCACGGGATACGATAAACCGAACCACTCTGATCAGACGGGGGGAGGATCTTTGGTGTTGGAAAAGAACCGAAGGTTCTAGTTGGGACATCTAAGTCCAAATTTGATATTAGGATAGGTTTAAAGACCGATATGAGGCTTTCAGATAAACCTCTGAAGTAGGTTAAACTATGAAAATTGCGTGTAGGGGGGGGGGGCAAGAAAAGGTAGAGCCTGAAGGGGGTGGGGATGATGTATTACTAATTCCTTTAAATGAAACTAGACAAAATGGGAGTTTGTAACCGAAATAGGGAAATCATTGGCAGATAAGACCAAATTAATGATGTTCCGATTTTCGGAAATGAACTTTGGATGGGATATAGAAAGGACTTTCCGAATGAAGTTACGGGCTACATTGAAGATTTGGTGTATCGGGCGGCTGGAAAAGTAATTAAACAGTCTACCAGAGTACGTAGGTTGATGTTACCAAGAAGAAAAATAAGAAAGAATATGGGGCAAGCTATCGATGCTGATTATGAAAAACAGGTCATTAACATATTTCTTAACAAGTTTAATACCATTAGTGTGGATAGCATTAAAGGACGAGACTCTGTCATCAAGACGAAAATTCACACAAATGTTAGCTAAATCAACATATATGCTACCTCCCATGGAAACCCCTTTCTTCTGATGGTAGGATTTTTCATTTGCCACAAAGTAATTGTTGCCAGTAATGAGTCTAAGTGACTGAACCAGGATATCAAGTAACATTGGTAAAAAGGACGAAACATCGAGAGAAATGAGAAAAAAGCTGTGGATTTTCTAAATAACTTCAAAAATATTATCTCTAAATTCCATGGTGATATATTAAGGGGTTTTTTAAATGACTACGAATAAAAAATTAAAAGGTATGTCTTTATTTTCTATAGTTTTGAAGATGTGACTAGAGTGAGGGAGAGGTTTCTTAATATGAGACTCTCCTTGGTTCCTAATACGAGGAGGTTTTCACCGCAGTGAACCAATTTGGAGTTCCAAATCATTTGCAGCTTTTTGTCAAAATTCTGACAAACGCCGTTCTTCCGAAACAGATCTATTGTACGCGCAACCTAATTATATATTAATTAAAATTCTTAATCGGAATTAAAAATAAAATTAGTAAAAAAAAAAAAAATGACTTACTTTATGGCCAATTGAAGATTTTTAAGAACTGTTGATCCAGAACACTAACAAATTTAAATAGCACATACGCGTAGCACGGAGACTGCTATAATGCTATTATTTGTAAAACGTGTCAAGTAAGGGTAGTTATTTAAATCTGCGCATAAGAATTATAATCTTGCAGCCAACGGATAAGCGTGTTTAAAATATTTCAAAAATTCCAAACTGCTCGATATCAATTTTTTACTTTTTATAAATGCAAACCTTATCGTGTTATGCCAGCTGCAAAGTAGCCCAAACATTTGTTAAAATTTATCGTACAGTAGAAATTCCATCAAATTTATTTGATAACTCAGAATGATAAATGGCACTTCTTTTAAAATATTAATTTTTTATTAATTTTTGAAATTTTTGGCTCCTTTAAATTTTTTTTTAAATATTTACTTATATTCGCATTAATACGTAATATTCAATCGCAGAAAAATCATTCTTGAAGTAATAGGTGTAGAGAATATAGATCGGCGGGACTGGCGGGGATAGAGTGGGAACGTATAAAGGGTGTGAAGTGTAGTCGGGTATTTTAAAAACAATAGGGAACAGTATCAATCGGATAACGATCTAGTATTGATAAGTAACGAAAACGAACGTAATCAAGAAACAATTTATTTTAACTTAAGAACGATTTAATTACATTAGTTTTCTTATTAATTAAGTAGATTAATATAACGCCCTTGCTGGGTTTTATTTTCAATACAATTTAAAATATAAATTTGAATACGATTTGGAAAAAGATTTATTGAACATAAAGCTACAATCAATTATATTATCATTAACGTCAAGTCCAGCTTTTGTAGCAGTGTTATAGACCTTCATAATCTAAACTTTTGTAATATTATACGTACATATTATTAAACATAATATATCGTCGGTGTAATTAGCAAAGGGCGTATCTCCCAGATACCTAACTTTTCAGAAGAGCAATAAAACGTTTTTAAAAAATTGCAGCTATTTGTATTAAAACGCAGTAAATTTTATTTAATAAACAATATATTTTGAAAAACTAATATTTTAACTAAAACCTTAAACCTAATTAAATGGAGTTACGCAATTTAAAAAAAAATAAATAACATTTCATTAGATATGTGTACTTTTCATAATATGAAAAGTTGGGTTACGATCTTTTATAAAATCAAATTTTTTGGTAAAACTATTTATTTGGAGTTCGAAAATTTTGCAGTCTATAGCTAGATTTTTTTTAAGCAGATGGCGTAAAAATCTTGTTTTGACCAAATATTGGAGTTACGCACTTTGCTAATAACACCGACGATATCTATGTTAAATAATACCCAATATCAGTCTTACCTAACATTATTGCGGTATATTTATCATACTTATAATACGTATTAACCTATATATAAAATTCTATCAGTTTATTTGAAATGCTGTTTTGATAAATAAATTCTATACCAAGAAAGATAATTGTCTTTCAGACAGATTGTCACTTTTGACTGGTACACCTGGAAAGTGCGTTATTCTTAACAGGCTCAGTTCGAAGGCCTGTTTTGTTTTTTTATTTATTTATTTAATATCTATAAATGTTTTTTACTTCTAAGACCGTATTCCACTTGGACGCTTACAGCGCTGTTAGTACGAACTGGCGCAAACGCTTTAAGCGTTCGACTTGGAAATGTTGGCGCTTACACCGCCGTGTAAACGCAACCATGACGTCATGGATTTGCCATTTTCTCACTCTCACAACGCAAAATTTCATTTCAGTAGGGCAGCGTAAGCGCGGCGCTGTAGTGGTAAAAATTGTAATTATTTTTTAATTTATTTGAAAGCTGAAGTTAACCTAAAATATTTAGGTTCGTGAGACGGTCACTGGCCTAGTAGTTAAAGCGATCGACTACTAATGCTAAGGCACCCGGTTCGAACCCGGGAGGAGTCTACAAAGAAAAATTTTCTATCTGTCTCTCTTTCTATCTATGACCGTCCCCGTGTTTCGGAAGGCACGTAAAGCCGGTGGTCCTCCTATGTTAATGAATTGCCATCATTAACAATAATATAGGGTAACAGGCACATCTGAAGTCAGTGTAGCAAACTACTTCAGATGTAAAACAAATAATATGCTCACAGAACCACCAGTATGTAGCTTCGGATCTTTGTCGATGTTACTGTTGGATATTACAGGACCTAGTCCTAATTTAAGAAGAAGAAGAAGAAGAAGAAGACTTTAATATTCATTTCCAATACATTATTTTTTTGCGTACATACTTACGTAGAGATTATAATATATTGCAATGCTATTTATTACTCAGTACAAACCATCGACGCAACATTGGTATTTGACATGTAGATTACTATTTCATCATTAATAACCGATATATTTTAATATAAAGATTGGAACAGTTTACAACATTATTGCAATGTTATTGATAAAAAAATATTGATAACAGAGCTTTTATTATTTCTTAGTTAAATTATCATTCCTTTAGCATTGATTTTCAGTTTTGTTTAACATAGAGAGTTAAAAATATTACAATTTTACAATATTATACAAAATATCAATGCAAAATTGGTATTTGTTTTAATTTATTATTGCCATATTAATTTCTAATATATTTTACAATATATTTTGCCTTACACATAAATATGTACATAGTATATACATAATATAGATAAATTATTAGTCTATGAACATACATAATATTATATTCATATAATAGATATTCAACAGATTTCAATATAAAAATATTGGTATATTCAATTAAATTATTAGTTCAAAATTGAGTTTTTAATTTTTAATTTGCATATATAATTATAATTATATTGTAATATTATTTTATATTCAAATATTCGCGATGTTTAAATTTAAAAATGTAGCGCGTGAAATTTACGCCATCTCGGGGCGGAATAGGGAAATAGCGCGTCTTTTACCCTACTTCGGACACGGTCGGACACTTGTTACGGGGTAGTCGAGGGTGGACACTGGTAGCTGACCGTTGGTATGTTAATGGTGGTTTAAAATTATTCATGTACAAATAATTTGCAAGTAAGAAAATTTAAAATATTTAATTATTGCAATTAAACTTCGGTGATTTCAAATTCGTGTAAGTACGATTTATATAATATTCACAAAAAGTCAATAATATCGATTATTAATTTCAACCCTCGTGTGAGGAGGAAGCCATATTGGTTTTGTTTAGCGTGGGTGTTTTGTTTTATGTTTTAAAATGGCTTGGTGTTTGATGGATTTTTGTTTAAAATGTGAATTGGCATTAATTTAATTTATTTCAAATCGGGTTTGTAATTTATGAATATTTATTTATTGGTTTATAAGCTTGATTGGTTACTTGATCGCAGGTGCCTATTGTTTCTATAGGTAATTTATCTTTTGGTGAGGTATTATAAATTATGTGATTTGGTTATTTATATTTGTGATTTATTTGTAAATTTGGGGTGGATATGCAATTAATTAAGGTTTTATTATGTGGGGTCGACAAATGTAAATTTAAGGTCAGGGGCGTATTAAGGGATTTTACACAAAAAGGCCGAGGTTGCCAAGATTGCCATCTGATTAATTTCATTATCTAAATGAATGTGATTTCGTCTGATTGTACTATTGTTCCTACGACTAAAAAAAAAAAAAATTGCACACGGTGATGTGAATCAGAATTGCACATAGTGATGTGAATTCTAATAGGTTTCGACTGCAAGAGATGCTCCCTATTTAATATAAAACAATAGTAACAGGGGTTACAATTTCTGTGATAGTGTGTGAAAGTCGCATAATTAGGTTCTTACTGGGTTTGGTTTAATTATCCGTGTGAGGTGATGAATTAATTAGATGCAATCTTTATGGTATTATTTAGGTCATTAAGGTTTTATTCTCTATCATTAGGTATTATTTAGGTTTGTGGTTGTGCACATGTTAATTTATGTTTAGGGGTCACCGTCACTATTATTATCTATTATCTACAAATTGTTATCAACTTTACTTATCTGAAAGTCCCCACCAACACATACAGGTGGAGGGAATTTTAATTATCTGCTTAAGCACATTGTACAAAACCAAGATTAATGAAAATCAGTAACAAAGTAACAATAAAAGCATAGCAGTTGCAATTAAAATATAGCAAACGAATACTGCATACGCATAGTAACAATTTACAACTGAAATCATAAGGTTATTATTATTTAAGGACAATTTGTTCTCACATTTACTTTATATGTAGTTTGCGATCAAAGCCAAATCAAGTATTAAATCAAGTCGATATTGACACTATTTTATTTACTAAATAACCGATCTCACAGATGAAGATTAAGGTTTTTCTCTAACTCTACTGAGTTCGTTCGATTTTCCGTGAGGTAGATATTTAATAAAATATCCAAAACCTAACTGACTTGTGTTTTATTTCAAATGGGGTTATTTTAGTGTGCGATTTGGGTTTCGGAAGGTTTACTCAAGCATCGAGCCATCTCCGTTTATGTTATGTGTTTTTGCTTATATGTTTAGGTCAGCAGCGACGCCACGGGTGAGCAGATTTAGTTATTTAGGACGCCACTGGTTTTTGTTATGGTTCAACTACTGTTTGTTTTCCGTCTGTTTAAAGAAGTTGGGTTACGATTTACACAACGTGTGGGGTTCTCTTAACGATCACGATGTTAGGCCATGGTTATCTAGGTTGGGATTCGAAATTTGTGGCGCGAAATTGAATGTGTAGCGAACATTACAATATACATATGTAAATAATATATTATACATAAAATATATTTCATAATTCTACATAATATAACTACTACTTTTATTACTATTACTACATATGTTCATAATATATCTTAATATATATATATTGTAATGATAAGCCTGCTGAATAATTATCGACCCACGTTGGTGAAGCCAAATTTGTAATGATGAGCTCCGACGTAACTACTAATTAATAATTGCAAAATAATTGTTCGATAAATTACCTCGTAATCGCATGCAAAGTTTGCTAAAGATAGATAAAACGTTACCTGTGACGTACTTACTTTAATGGCTCTCAGCTGCAATCTTGTAATGAAACTCCTGTTACTGTGAATAAATTTTTAAATAAACTGCCGCAAAACTTGGCCTTTTGTATAGAAATCTGTATTGACTTGAATAAAATTTTTATGACTAAAGATGTCACCAACATAACTTCCTTCTTGTTACAACTTTACTTTCTAACCTTATTTGTAATAGTGCGAACGTGTTTGATTAAACTAAGCAAGCAAATGGTTACTTAAAATTAAAATTTCTTAAAACTAATTAAACTAAAAGTGTTGGAAAATCGTTCATTGTTGTTACGAGTTTTTTAATCAAAAGAAACACTAACCGATGTAAACAGTAGCCGTTATACCAGGTCATTGATCCTCTTCGCAGACAGTGGTTCCAAAAATGCAGGATCGTCGTGGTTTCGTGTAACATTTGTCACAGGTAAATACGAAGTTTTTATTTATTAACTTTTTCTTCGTTGTATTTTCTTGAAAATCACTTTTTGTTACGTTAAATATCCATGACGTCACTAATGGCTATATGTTGCATGTCGACAAAATTATTTTGTAGGTTATCGTTCATTTTAAATATTTTTCAGGAACGAAATTTTCACATGTTCACTCGGCAAGTGAAAAGGACCTACTAAACGTATTTTTCGCATCGCGAAGCATATTAAATTGAAAATTTCTACTTTACCTCTGGGTTTTTCCAACAAAAACTCGATTCCAATTGGCTGGGTGAACTTATCTACCGGATCTTCTTTAAACTTTCACGAAAATTAAAGTCTTCAAAACCGTCCCGCACAAAATTGTTAGAAAAATTCTAATTACACTGGTCGTTCTACAATCGACTGTCAAAGTACGAATTCTTTCTTTGCATCCCATGTTTATTTTCACATAATTTGCCTATTCTAACCACTTGCGTAACACTTAGTTTTTAATTCCCCATCTTACAATACTAATCTCACTTAAATCCTTATCCTATTAACAAAACTATAACTAAAATTAAAAATCTGACATCTTTGTAGGTTACAAATTCACATTTTTCAATGTAGAAGATTCAATTTTGCATCTACCATCCTCACTTGGATAGCAAATCGTTCTACAAATTAATCCTCAACTTTTGGTATGCCTTATGATGTAATTACAATTTTTTATGTTATCTAAATCTCTCTTTTTTAGGTTTTCCGAAGGATGAAATTTTCTTTTGCTCATTTTAGCCTTATTTGAATCTTTTGGATTTTGGATTCACTTACAATAGTGCCAAGAAATGCGGACGCTGCTATTGGATATGCAAAACAATTCCAACTTTGATCTGTGACACCCGTAGGATAAATTTTAATTTCTAGAATGCTAACTGCTCTGGCCAGCTTATGAAATGAAATTTTGTATTCAAAATAGCTCTAATGGTATGCCATGAACCTTCTATAAATGCTACATGCCAAATATTAACAACCCGTTACAACAAAAAGTTCCATCCGAGGTTACACTTTATCTATCGAAGCTGCGGTTTTTAACCGGAAGATGCAATTTACTTTATTAAGGTTATTTATCTTAGTTTTAAGTTGATAACATGACAATATCTTCTGTTCGTGTGTATGTGATTAAACTCCTCCTAAACGGCTAAACCGATTTTAATAAAATTTTGTGTGTCTTTTCGGGTAGATTCGAGAATGGTTTAGATTTAAAATTCGGTTCAATTTAAATTGTTTATTGTTAATTATTTCTAAATTGTTGTTGATTTTGGAAAGTTTTACATCGTTTAACATCGGTAAACATCGTTTTTAACATATAAATAAATTTGATGTAAACAGCATACTCTAAAACTTTATCCAATTCGACCAGATATTCAGGTGAGTAATAATGTGTTAAGTTATAATATCATTTTGCGAATTTAGTGTGGAATCGAAGTAAGTACAGGTAAACGTCGTTTTACGCCGATTCACAATTACGCCGGTTGGTGCCAGCGTGGATTCCCGGTTCGGTCGACACCAGACGATAGTAGGCGCCGCGATTCCAATAGCAAACACGCTTTCACACGTTTTTATTCTATTACCATGTACGCGAGCAGCTTATTGTGTGTGTAAAATTGTTTCCGAGTTAGTTTTGTTTTGTTTAAAAAAATAAAACGGTATGATTATATTTTTTATTTTATTACTAGCGACCCGCCCCGGCTTCGCACGGGTGCAATGCTGATACTAAATTAAATACACTACAGAAAAACTATGAACGTTGTATATAAAAACATAGCGGCCCGCTCCGACTTTGCACGGGCATAAAATATATATGCCTATGTCACTCAATGAAAACATGATTAAAATCGATCCAGTATTTTTGATTCATTCATTACTGCTCTTGGCCTGCACGCATTAAATTTGGAGTAAAACAATTCCTCTTTCCCTATACTTACTATAAAGATTTCCTGCTATCTTTGGAATATCTAAATTCATACAATTTTTATTACATTACACATTTACACACGGGTTTTTATCAAGTACTGTTATTTTCCTCGCTAGAGAGCTCCGATAATAAACGCGTCCGATTGCTGCTAAATTCAAAGTGCTATAGAGAGATTATTATTTATTTTGTAAACGAATTTAAACTGTATTTATTAAATACATTTATAATTTATTTTGAATATAGTATTGGATATAATGTATTAAATTAACATGTTAGATTGGTCTTAGAATTTTGACAAGGAACCTAACCTTATACCGTCCATTATATTTGTGTTCATTTTACGCTGATTTTTTTTACCCATTTAAATTCTTTTTAAGTCCAAGAGCCTAAAGTAAAGTATTTCAGACAAAGGCAGAGTTCCACCTTTTTAATGAGACCCCGGGCGAAGCCGGGTATCCACCTAGTACTGTATAATATACTGGTTGAATTATCATAGATAGTACCTGTATACTATTGGTGTTTCCAAATTATATTATTAGTTACATATCGATTTCCAATAATTTTAATATAGAGATCTAAACATTTTGTAACATTATTATATTGTAATACAAAGTATTAATGGATAATTGGTATCTCAACTTATTAGTTTACTATTGATTTCAAATAAATTTTAAACGTACACATTTTGTGTATTCTGCTATATTATAAAGTAATGTAAAATATAGATGAAATATGAATATTTCTTATTTAAATTATTATTTCACATTTCACATATTATTTAACATTAATTTTTAATATTTTTAAGATATTTTTAATTCAAATAGTTTACCACGTTATTACAATGCAAAGAAAAATATTTGTGCTATATTGTAAAAATTTAACCACAATAATTTATTAAAATCGTCAAGTTTAATAAATTATTATGAATAAAAAACTTTAATGTAATATTAGTGTCTTTTATTTAATTTATTGAATTAACACTGATTTGCAATGGAAATCAATAGAATAATTCAGCATTTCATTATATTGCAATGTAGTACTTTATATTGTGTAAATACTAATAATTTGTGATAATTAATTCATAATAGTGATGCAGATTCAAATATTTATATGTATTACATTATTACAATATGGCACATAGTATTGAAGCAATATTTCTTATTTAAATTACTTGTATAACAGTAATTTACAATACATTTAATAATATTTAGATTAGGTTTTTGCTATTTCTGTCATACAAATTATTGCTGTAATATTAACATTTCATAATAAAGTTATAAGTTTTACATCAATTTCTAATGTATGAATTGTTATACACTTTAATTGCCTACACTTTAAGAATAGTACAGATGAACTAAAATTTTAGATAATTAAAGATAATAAACTTTGGTTTAATTCTTTTTCTTCGAAACCTCCCGTATCTGTTTGTCCATCGAGTTATAGCTTCACTATTTGTGGAAGATGGCATCATACGCTATTGCATAAAACCAATCCCGCTAGTATAATAAATACTAATCTATCCAGTTAGATTTCAAACACCGCAGTGAACTAGAACAATGAAGTGTTTCACAGTTTATGTACCAACGTTCTTTCAATCAAGAGTCCTAATCCCAATTACGTTTTGTTAAGCACAGCTTTAGTCAAAGTTAAAAATAAGTAGAACAGAGAATACTCTTTGATTTATTATTGGTAGCGGATCTATGTCTAATTTCCTAACATTCAGTTTTTGCAACTGCTTAGGCCAATCTTAGACCAATTTATCTGCATGTGTCATTGCAATCGGAGCAGCTACCAAACCAATTAGTAGACAAACCAATTTAACAATTTTTACAAATTTATATTCTAAGTTGAAATACCCAATTGAAGCATTGCTTATTGATAAAATTAGTGACAATTTACCAAGTCTTCCTAATATTCAGTTCTATAACCACTCGAAAGCTCTACCATTAACTGATTCAACATTTTAAATTCCTGTCTATCGATGGGTTACTAGGAGCACCTATGTTTACCGAGATTTTAGGTACTCATAAAGTACCTGGACCCCTCGATACCCCTATAGCCATTCAAATCACCTTAGGATACGTAATTTGGGTCCCGTTTCGTAAGAGAAAACTGACATAGCCACAGATCAATTTTCTGAAAATTGAATAAGTTAAAAAAATGTATAAATTTGAAGATTTTAATTCCCCTACCATAACTAAGGAAGATGCAGTCGTTTAAGAGATATTTGTCTACACTGTACAACGTAATAGTAATGGCCGGACACGGATGCGCTACCCTTTAAGGACAACCCAGCAGGTTTGGGTAATTCGTATTTCTTTTCTGAACAGCAATTAATGCATTTTGAGAAGGGAGGAGGTTTGATCAACCAACCACTGGTAAATGACTAGTCATGAATAACATGGTATTCACAGAATCAACCATAATTACAGTGCGCTTACAATTTTTTCTTAAACAATTTGGTATTTCGGTTAAGGGTGCAGAGTAAAAATTGTTTAGATTCTAATAATCAATTTCTTTGAATAATTTTATTTAAATAAATCAATTCATTTCAACAAATTTCACAAACAACAATATTTCCGTCAAAGAAATTATATTTTTATTTTAGTCAAATAAAACATTTCAAACAAATTTTTTATTTCGATTAACAATAGTTTTATTTTGAAATTAAACCCTGGTTAAGAAGATGGCAAATCAGGACTATCACTCAGAAGTCGGTGCATGTGACATTCACAATCAAGAGAGACACCTGTCCACCCGTTAAGTTAAGTAGAAGAACTATACCTCCAAAAGGAGATGGTAAATACCTCGGTGTACACCTTGACCGACGATTGACCTGTGGCAAACATATATGGAGCAAGAGATTGCAACTGAGACACTCTCTCAGGAAACACATGTGACTGCTAGGCCGTAACTCACAACTTTCATTGGAAATCAAGGTACTTATATAAAAGGTCATAATAAAACCAAATTGGACATATTACATCCAGCTCTGGGGAGCAGCCAGTAGTCTCAACATCGCCAAGATTTAACTGTTCCAGTCAAAAACCTTAGGATTGTTACTGATACCTCCTGGTTTGTTCCAAACTATGTAATCCATTGTGATCTTCAAATACCTACCGTTGAAAAATGTGTCCAAGTGTTTAGCCACAGATACATACCAGGATCGAGTTAGAGACCACCTCAACTTTCTTGCAGCAAATCTCCTCACCATCCATCAACCAAGAGGCTAAAACGCCACGACCCACTGGATCTCCCGCACCGCTTTGGTTGATGCAGTCATGAATTCGAGCTCGGAGTCTTGCTTGTGATTAAATTAGTCATCAATAACTTGTTAGTTGTCTAAGGTGTTCGCCATTGGGCGAGCTCCTTCTATGTCTAGATTTACTTACCATATCTTTTGCTTATTGTTATTATTTTAACAGATTGTAAAATAAATGGATTTCAAAAAATAAAAATTTTCTGTTCGTCCATTGTCAGATGTTGAAAAATTTTGTTGTTTGTTCGCTTTCTTGTGAATATTAAATGTGTTAAGATAGGATTGCCATATTAAGTTTGCAACAAGATAGACGTGCAAGATTTGAGGTATGGTGTAAAATAAAATGTGTCTATTTTTCACTAGATGGTTATTTATAGAATAGAAGATTAAGTTAATCGAGTTTTTCATTATCCCAGCGTATTCTGGGATTTCAACACTAGTGAAGCAATTGGTGTTTTGGGTGTAATTTAGTAGTTACCCCATGTGATTAGCCAACCACCATAATCCAACTTTTGGACTTTTGATGCTAGTTTTATAATTTTAACGGTGCGAAAAACCTGGTTGTTCGTTATTTACCTTTTATTTTATTAAAAGCTTGAAAAATCAATGTCAACTACGATCATTGCGTATTCTACGTTTGTTAATTGTTCCTTGGAGAGTTTGGAAGATCAGTGCTAATTCCAGTCGATTTATTTAAAGATTTAGTGCCTACATACATATTTATATACATATTTAAGCTGATAATTGTCGTAGCTAATAGCTGGAGCACAAGTAAGCTTTTTTTGGCTTTTTGTTTTGTTACGTATCGGATTATTCGCGTAATTTTCGTGCATTTAGACTTTATTAGTAGTTACATTTTCAAGATCTGGGCGTTAACATTAAAATGAGACTCACATTTTCATGCCGAATAGGAAGATATAAATTCGTTAAATTTTATTTGTTTGTATTAATTATTTCGATATTGCTTTTGTAAATATTTATCACATTCCAATTGGATATTTTTTTTTTGGTTTAGATTTAATTATTACTATTATCGGGTACCGCTATGACAATCATTTTAGTAAAGTCTTATGTAAATAATACAAACGTAGATCTGATTATAACTGTTTCATTTAACGCCAATGAAAGTATATATTCCAAGGTTCTTTCAAACAATTAATAATAGGGAAGTTGCATGGTATCAAATTTAGTGATAACTCCAATTAATTCTTGAAAATAATATTAAATAAAATTTGATCAAATTTGAAATTCAAAAATGAATCGGTCAGCCGATTACGCCTCTGACGTTAGACGCGTGATCCCGAACGTTTTTATGGAAATTTCACAACGTCGCAAGGACCTGATAGTTAAATATTTGACTTGTATCTGAGAGTTGTAAATAATGTAACGTTTACCATTTAAATTGTATTTTTTATTAATATATATTAATTTTAATACAAACTGTAGTCACAAGCAATGATAAGAAAAATGGTTTATTCCGAGTTTTCTGTGTTTTTATTAAAATTCATTTTTCAATTTTTACACAAACTATTTATAGGTTACATTATCAACACAAACGGCATTTGCTGTGTTGCCAGTTGGTAAAAAAATAGTTTGTGACGTCATTCGCGATAAAACCCGGTTTCAAAAATCATTTTTGATAAATTTTTCTTGAGAAAACTGAAGGTCTTCTGAACTTTTTATCTATGCAGTGCTGTTTACCAGCACCCAAAGTTTATAAAAAAATGCTTTAAAAATCATGCAACATGCCTATTACAATTGTTCAAGGTACAGGTAACAAAAGCGCATTTTTGCTTAAATTGATACGTTAGATAATGCATGCGAATTTATTTATCCTTATCGCATAAAATTATATTTGTATGTACGTGTATTTGTGGGTATTCGATTATTATTTTTACATTATTTAATTTTGCTAATCATTTTATATTCATTTATATATATTAAATTTTTTGTATTTTATCAACTTTGTTTTGAATAATTTTTGAGCACAAGGTGTGATTAGAAAATATTTAGACGTATTTTTCTTAGTTTTCCTGAGAATTAATTTCAGGAAATAAAAATTTCACGGTTTCCACATTATATATGTAGACAGATATCTGTCTACGATGAGCTATTGCCTAAAAATATTTGGTGCCCAAAATTTATAAAAATCTGGTTACACTTCCCGTAAACCAAATCGATAAGACCAACCAAGTGCATAAGCTAGCTTTGGGAAAACTTTCTGTGCCACCTTTGTTTGGTGATAAAATTCTATAACTCTGGGGTGCACAAAATTATAATTGTTAATTATTCCGCTGTACAAAGAATAACGTGACTTTAAACCAACGAGGCTACCATAGTAGAACTGTTAAATCGATTTAGAATATTAGACTTCAGACCAATGTAAGTACCCATTTGAATCCAAACGTGAAAATGTTGGGACTTGGATCTAACCTCGAAGTTAAATGAATATGACTCATTTTGTGTCGCGAGTAAGTGTTGGATATAGACTCATCATCATTCATCGATATACAGTAAGGCTGTAATCGTTTAGATTGGAATTATTGTAATAAATTGTCTTAAATAACTATCAATAAACGTGTAATGTCTAATGTAACTTATTCACGAGTTTATTTTTGCCCGATAATTTCAATTTCAGTAGGTCATGCATGTAAGTAAATGCTATAATGTCCCCCCCCCCTTCCTAAGAACTTTATTTTGAACTTCGCCGAGCTAGCCTTCCCACCCCAATGCTTTCGAGCATACACCGGGCATTCCGCTAGTTAGAAAAAATATGTAATTATTACTATTACAAAATAACTTTTGGTTTTTAAATGAGCAAAAACAATAGACCATAAGTTTACAGTATATTATACAATATTTTTATATGAAATTTACAACAATTTTTTTAAACAATATTTACCTCCCATTTATGTAATATTCAAAGTGTAAAATATATTTATATAATAATATTAAATAATAAATTATTATTAACGAGAGCATTAATAATGATCAACGTTTTCAATGAAAAATAATTTTACAATTACATGGATTACATAATATTTTCAATTTGTAATTGATGACAAAAAATAAACAATAATTATAACAAAAAGCAACATTTAATTAAAAAAATTTAAGTTTGTCGATATTTTCCATAATGGATATGTTTTAAAGTAGTAAAATCTTTACAGAATTTAGCTATTCCAGATAAATATATCATTAACTTTTGTAGTTCAGTATCATTATTAAAATCTTCCTGATAGTATGCCTTAATAGCTAAGCCATTATCTTGATTAAAGAAAAAATTTACTTCAAAATCATCAATCGCAATTGTATTTAGTTTATCAAACTGTTCTAGTTGGCTCCAAATTACACTTAACGGTTTGACCTATAATTTTAATAAAGGTTAAATGGATAAACATAAATCGCACAACACATACCTTTCTCAAACCTTGGTGGGGAATAACTACGGTAACCATGTCTTCGTAGCTTAAAATACATAAAATTTTAAACTTAGGATTATTCATTATCCCTAACTTATGTAATTTTGTTTGAATCGAGAGTTTATTGGTTGCCGACCAAATAATAATGTCATAGTAATAGTAAATAACTTGTAAAATTGCAATAAATACGGTCTAGCTGCGCTTTTGGAATGGGAAAGGAGTCATCGCGGATATCACATATTGTCTGATCTAAGTCGAGGATAAGCAACTTTTTGTGGACGTGGTAAGACTTCAAGAGAAATAGTTTTTGTTGCAATATCTTTCGTGTACATTTCGTGCAACTTTTCGGTTATAATCGAATACTCTTTAATGTTAACTTGCATTTGAGCGTATAGCTCGGCTAATTCTAGAAAATGTAATATATATATACAATGTTGTTAAATTTATTAATAATGACAGTAGAACCTCGAATAATATGGACCAACTGGAGATTAAAATGTGTCTCTATAATAGTTGATTAAAAGTATGAATAAGCGTATGACAGATGCTTGTAAAAATGGTTATTGTGCAAATGGAGAATATGAATGTAAGGGTGCTGTTATTTGCAGCTGATATTATATTAATAGCAAAGCGATAACGTCATTTGCGGAATGCTTTAAATTGGTTAAAGAATGATCTTTGTATAAATGTAAGGTAAATTTGACTGAATTAAAACATTTAGGAAGGATAATAATATAACATGAAAGTAGAGAAAGTAAGTAGAGATTAAATCAGTAATGAATAGATGATGAATAACGACAGTTTTAAGTGGAGCCAATATAAATTGCAGAGAGAGTTGGGAGGATGGCTTAGCTAAAGAGTATAATAATGGGGTATGTATTCAAAATTTATATAGTATATTGTGTGATAATCTGGATCTTTAATTAATGGTGATCGATAATATCTATTGAGATAAAAAAAACAACCCTGCCCTGACTGTGTGTAAGTACACTGACTACTAATATTTCTTTCTGTCCCAACAGGCCTACGCTTTGACCAAGTTTTACTCAGCATTATAATTCGCTTTTATTTTATCTTAAAAATTATTTGTATAGTAGCCGAATAATCGAGGTTTTACTATTATATAATATACTATAATGTTATACCAATGGTTATATTTTCATCATCCGGAATAGTTTCACGTTCCAATAGTAGGGCTGTGTGGTATAAACGGGTATTTGCTTTACCGATAATTATAAAATATTGAAAGTGATAAAAATTGTATAGGTGTAATAGTGTAAATTTAACTTACCAACATCTCCTGATTTTGTATCAAACTTTGCTACCCTTGAATCTTCTAGATGAAATTTAAAATTTAACAAAAATTTAAAATGCAAAAGTTATATCTTACCCCATTTAGTTGCATGTTCACCAACGACTGGTTTATCAGGATTAACGTTTACTTTCATTAACGCTAGAAAATTAATAAAAATAAGAAATATTTATAATTTTATTTTTATCTCCTTACCAGAAGCTTTTTTATCAATTATGGCTGCTGTGGACTTTACTTTCTGTGGAGAAGTGTTCGTTATACTTCCCTTGGTGAGTGAAACCGATGAAGTTGATTTCAAATTATCTTTTAAATTTATATATTGATTATTAATATAATATATTTAATTGTTCTATTTTTATAATTTTTACTTATATTGCTTAATACTCCCTTCCCCCCAATCTTTAAACTGTGACATAAAATCATAAAATTACCAAGAGTAAATTAAATTATGCCTGTTCATGATGCGAAAAGATTTTATAACATTTTTATATTCTTTTCAAATTTTTTATCAATTTAAGTTCAATTTAATTTTTTACATTATAGTTCATATATAAACAAATATTTTATGGCAAATTTCTCTTAATAGCCAGTTTTGCATCCTCGCCCTACCTACATACTTCTTTCAATATAACTTATTAATCAGAATTGAATGTGTATCAATGTGAAATTTTGTCAACAAAATGTGCGAACTACATCATTATTTAATAAAAAAATTTAATTATTTGACATTACAGCTTAACCTAAAATTATAAAAAATTTCTCCAGTTTAATGCATAGTGCAGCTTTAGTTATGTTATACACTATTGGTACAAACGAAATAAAACATACTATTTTGATTATTGAAAATAGAAACTGTGACGTCGTAAAATTGTATTTACTAACAAATTACTTGCTCAATGGTGTGCTGCCCGAAAAGTAAAAAAAAGATGTTAGAGAACATCTTACAAGGATCGTATTAGCTCAAATTTTGCACAATTTGTTTTTGTGAAATACCTTATTCCGTTATGAGATCATTTTATGCATTGGTAGTATAGATCCAAATTTGACAGTTTTGGGGTAGCAAAATGTTATGTGAGGGATATGGGAACATTCCAGCAATATGCATTCCAGATAACTATCAATTATAAGTAAATTTGATTTTTATAGTTTAAAACCTTTTGTTAACCTACTTGAAGAAAATTGTATTTGGTAGATCCGTTATCACTTTAAATAAAAAATGGTAAAAAAATACCTGTTTCTGTTTAATTTAAAATCCGTTTTGAAATTCCCCAATGAAAAGTTAATAAGATTTTGAAAGGGACGGTTAATCATAAATTCATTGCACTTAGAAAATATTTACTTCAGGACAAATTTACATTTAGATTTATCGATACAAAAGTAGTAAAAGCGATTGCCTTGGGGTTGGAATCAAATTTTGTGGTAGGGGGTGTTAGAAACATGACACAGAAAATACCAACACGCGAATATAATAAAAATATTTCCTCGGGCGTACTTGTGTAATGGGGTTTACCAATCTGCTGATAATTTTATAAAGATTTTACTATATTCAACAGTATTATAATATTACAAAAATATACATGAGGTATATGTAAATATTAACACCAACGGATATACTATAGTATATCCGTATGTAAATAGATGGTTTCCTTCCATCTGCCATCGCAGTGAGAAAGAGAGTACTAGTAGGGTAAAAGCCGGATAGTTGCCTCGGACGGATACTTGCCCCGGTTATTAATACACTATGTTAGGAATATAATTTGTGTTAGCGCTTTACTACAATAAGTAGTGACCCCCCGCAGACTTTAGTGCCGCGTGAGCCATCGGAATAGGCCTACGTGTTTTGTCCGTGTGAGCAAATATCTTCCGCGGCGAAACTGTGACAGGCGTTTTACTTATATTGGTAAGAAATTTTTTATTGAATATTTTTATTACTGATCGTGATTCCAGGCAACTGTTTGTTTCTTTGCATGCATTAGAGTTTAAATTACATTGTTTATTATGTTTTATTGCAAAATAACTTTTATTTATTTCGTAAATGTAAAGGGCAAGTATCCGCATCAAAAGGATAGTCGCCCTACTTACTTTTGCGGATAGTTCCCCCTAGAGACTTAATATTTTTAACAAGCAAAGATGAATTTTGTTTTTCTTGTTGATTTTCGAATTCACTATGACTAATTTGTTGTAATTGAAATAAATATCTACTTAACTGTTTTATATATTTATTCTAGATAATCAAAATGCCTCGCAAATATAAACGAAAACCAGGCGTGGTGCCACGTAACATCAACTGGACAGAAGATAGTTTAACCTTTGCTTTGGAAGAATTGAGAGAAAAGAAAAAGTATTAATGAAATTTCTCGAACATATGGAATATCCTCTCGAACTTTAAGAAGGCGCTACGAAACAAGTAACCAGCAACTGCTAACTCAAGGTATATTTTTTATTTTAAGGTGTATACCTAGTAGTATAAATACAAAATTCTATCTACATACCTTCTTAGCTAACGTAATTGTATTTTTGGTCACTTCTAGGAAAATATCCAGTTCTTGGCTTCCAAAATGAAAAAAGACTGGTAGCTCATATATTGAAGCTCGGAGACGCCGGTTTTCCTCCGGACAGAATTGTGATTCGCCAATTAGCTTATCACTTTGCCGAAAAGTTGAAATTAAAACACAGTTTCAACAATGAGAATGAAATGGCTGGACCACAATGGCTAAAAAGCTTTCTTGAAAGAAATCCTGAAATAGCTTTGAGGCAAGCTGAGGGTTTATCAATTGAAAGAGCGAAGGGTCTCAACAGAACAGAAGTTGCAAATTTTTTCAAACTCTTATTAACTGTTTTAACTGAAAATAATTTACTGGATAAGCCAGATAGAATATTTAACATGGATGAAACCGGTGTCCAACTAAATAATAAAATTGGTAAAGTATTAGCTAAGAAAGGCGCTAAAGCAGTTAAGTCAGTTACTTCTGGTGAAAAAGGAGAAACAATTACTGTTGTTGCTTGTTGTAACGCTATTGGCAATTTTCATTGGCAAAAATAAAGAATGTTAAATAAATAATAAAGATTGTTTTAATTGATATAAATTTCTTCTATCAAAAATAAAAATCATACCGAGGTTACTATCCCCGTACAAGGCAAGTATCCTCCGAAGCATTTTCCTCGCTAGGCTACTATCCGCCATAGTAGGCAACTATCCCTTTTTCGAGAGGTGAAATAAAACAACATTTATTCATAACCATTGTTAATTATCAGTATAAAAATAGGTTATTTTAGAAGATACATAAAAGGCCTATGTTTTAAGATATATACTAAATAATTTTCAGGAAGTTCATATTTTCCAAAAATTAAACTTTTTCGTAAAGTGGGGCAACTATCCGGCTTTTACCCTATTTGTAATCTGAACGTAGATTTTAACATACATAAATGGTAAAACATTATATTAGATTATTGCACATAGGATTGATTTGATCAATTCTATCCAGATTCTACAGGTTTTCTGAACTATCAATATATCTGCTTGTTTTAAATCTCTATTTAATTTTGGTCATCTATTTTAGTATCAAGTATGATCCATAAATTTTCTATAATATTTAGAAAAGGTCAGATGAGGACTCTAACCTTAACATTCTAGTACATTTACATTACGTTTTGAAACAATTCTATAAATGTCATGAAAGCGTGATTTTGTAAAATAAAATTTTACTCACAAACAGGAAAGAAAGGAAAGCCTTTAAATTTATTTTTTAAATATTAATGTACAATACCCAAATTGCGTAATCATAAAAAAAATAAACTCGATAAAATCTAAAACCTAGAAGTTTCCGACCCCATCTGCATTATCTGTACCTTGCAATGGACTATGTATTTTACTATAGCATAGAATATCAAAGTATACCAAAGTTTACATAAATTTTTAATCTTTATATTAATTTTCTACTTTAAAGAAAGAGGTCCCCGATGTTTCATTTCTATTTAAAAAGTTTTTGGATATGAGATAAAAAAGAGAACCGTATTTCTATTTTTTTCCCAAATTATCGTAAATAGTATGTGAACTTTATAACTTTCATTAGGAGTTTTTCAATTTGAATGAAAATACTAACGCCAAACTACCAAAAAGGTGAGATAAGTGGGAATTTAAAGTTTCTACTACAGTTAATCTTAAACTTAATACTTTTAAAATAATACAATAAATAAAAGGTCAATTTACAATCTGCGTCAAAATAGTTATTTACACATGACAACTGGCAACTCATTTAATCGATATTGTTTATCAATACATGAATAATTTTTTATTATCAAGTTAGAAAATGTGGATTGATAGAAAAAGTCTTACTCACAATCTATTTGCCATTCAACTATTTTATTATGAATAATACCTAAAAAATTTGCATTTAACAAATATTTGTTCTTACTAAGAATTGTCATTTGGGATATGATAAATTAAACAATCTGAGTTATTTATGTGTAAGTAATAATTTAAAAATCAACGAATTGTATTCACAGAATTATTCTTATTTTGGAAATTTTATTGAATGAAATATTTTATAAATTGGGAAAGCTTTGACTCTGCTTTTTTTTTATTATGCGCAGTCCACTAGACCACCGACTTACTGAGTGCAGACCAACTAGGCGTAAACTAAAGTTATATGTTAAATAAATTTTTTTAAAAATTACTAGTTTACTGAAATTTTCCAACTTACATTTTTAGTCTAAGACCCCGTTATACAAATTGATTTCGTCTTATCAAGAACCCATCAGTTAAACTATCCCTTAATTAATAAAAATTGATTAAAATCCATTAAAATTGAAATCAAAAACTATATTGAAAAATTTTAGTAAAATTGATTGACATGTGTTTTGACAAACCTGTATCTTGAGAAGATAAAACCACTTTGTACAACGGCGTTTCAGCCTAAAAATGTAAGTGGAAAATTTTCAAATTTCACTAAACTTGTAATTTAAAAATAAATTTATTCAACATATAATTTCACAGGTTAATAAACATTTACCTTTAACTAAATTTATATGTTAAATTTAAAGAAAATAATTTCTTTTATCTACTTTGTTTTTAACTTTTGTAACAATATTTTAATAATAAGCTAATTATCAAAATTTAGTTTGCATCCAGTCGGCAGCACTCAGCACATTTAAAAATAAATTCATTTTTTATGTGCAATTAGCTGAGCAAGTTATAACGTTATTTCGATGCTGTAATGAAGAGTTCAAAATAGTCTTTATTTAAATTTTATACATATTAAATTAATTTTCTTAAAATTATTTAGTTAAATTTGGGCAGTTTTGTAAATTGGCTTAAACTGTCTCGCGTCTATGAGTAAATTACACCAAAGCAACGAAATCGCGAAGTATGCAACAAAAATATATTTCAAAATTAATTATTAACTTACATGGCTTTTTAAACGCCGGAGAATTACCAACTGCACCAGTTTTCTTAACCAGATTTGGAAGGACGACTGAAAGTTATAAAACAAAAGAATCATCACAGAATAATTATTAAAATAAATATTGCATAGTAATTGCAGTTATAAACAAAACTGTATAAAAAGGAAGATGGCATATTATTAAATATATTCCCCATTTTGGGAGTTAAGCGACAACTTTAATTACCTTTTAGTTTAAGAGAATCAAATGCCACTTTTGACGCTGCAATTCAAAAGAGAGGGAAAGTAACGTTGCATTGCTTTTAAACCAAAAGAAAAAACAAACATTTTTAATAGATTTACATATAAATATATAAAACGTGTCTATATGTAGTTTTTAGGTTTAAATTTTCTTTTGATTTCGTCGTAAAAAAAATACTTCCTCTATCGGGTTAAAAAGTGAAAGTTTAGTTCCTTAGTATAAAATATGCAATTTTGTCAACAATATTCAAAATTTTTAAAACCAACATATAAAAATTTATGCATATTTAAAATTTATTATTATACTTACTGGGTTTTTTAATTGAGGCTGCTTACTTGGTTCTTTTATAACATTTGTCTTTAATTTTATTTTGCCTTGAGTTGAAGTAAAGTTGTCTAGAACAATAAAATTCAAAAATTATTGTTAGAAAAAGTGATTTTTTATTTAATTTGCAATTTAAATACATAGGGCCTTACCAATAACGTGATACTAAGCTGGACATTAACTAAAAGCTCACACTAACTTAAAAAGTGCACCAATAACGAATTTAGTGTAAGAATTTTAGTTAGTGCCGGCTTAATATTAGGTTAATTTTAGTAACACCAGAAGTTCATACTAAATATTAAATTTCGGATTTGTAACCTCAAACTTCATAAAATTATATCGCAAAATTTTACACGTAAATAATTGTACGCGTATAATTTAAAAAGAAATTAAAATATGGATGTAGAAAACGATATTCTAGAAGATTTGCAAATTTTGATAATGCTGCAATATGTAGAAAAGTGAAAACTTACAAGAAAAGAATAGATCCATTTAATAATTATTCACATCAGGATTTTATAGATTTCTATAGGTAAGTAAATGATCACCAGCAATCTTTAGTATGAAAATATTTGTTAATGTTTTAAAAAAGGTTTGACAAAGAGTCGGCAAAGAAAATTGTTGATCTAATAAGCGACGACATAAAACCCTTACAACGCAAGGTGCACCAATTCATCCATCTCTAAAGGTGTTGGCTACTATTAGATATTTGGCTAAAGGAGCTTATCAGAAGGATATTGCTGAAATGCATGGCTTATCGCAGCAATCGATGAGCGAAATCATAAGAAATGTAACAACTGCTTTAGCTCGTCGTATGCAATCTTTTATAAGTTATCCCACTGATCCCGTCGCTATACAATGTTTGAAGCAAAAGTTTTATCAAATTGCAAGATTTCCACAATGTGTTGGAGTGATTGACTGCACTCAGGTCAAAATTAAAAATCCTGGGGGAGAGCTAGGAGGTCGACACAGGTGCAGAAAAGGATTTTATTCTTTAAATGTGCAAGTTGTTAGTGATGCAGATTATATTATATGCGACATCGTAACAAGATGGAGAGGTTCCGTGCATGATTCAAGAATATGGCGAGAATCGGCAATAAAAAGAAAGCTAGAAACTACTAATTTAAATGGAGGTGTTATATTGGGGGATGCTGGTTACGCCAATTCTAAAGTGCTATTGACGCCTTTCCGACCTACGGCTAATACATTGTCTGCTGCTGAAGAAAGATATAATAAAGCACACATAGCTACCAGAAACGTTGTGGAAAAAGTTTTTTGGCCAATTAAAAAATAAATTTCGCATCTGTTTTAATGGATTAAATGTGAACTTAAATACAGCAAAAAATATTGTAGTATCTTTGGCCATTCTTCACAATATTTCAAAACAAAATGGAAACTTAGGTTTTATGACTACTCCTAATAATGAAGAAAATGATGCAACTGAGGGTAACAATGTAATTCCAGAAGAGCATCCATTACCAGAGAGAATTCCAGGAGCAGCTATTAGAGCAGAATTTATTAACAGATATTTTAATCATTAATTTTTAATAAAAATTCTTAAATTATATTACAGCTAAAAAAACAACTTAATCTAAAACAATTTTTCTCTTTGAATTCTGATGCAGAGTAATTCTTTTTCCTTCCTTCTGTTTTCTAGTTCTTGTTCCTTTATCTGCAATTCTAAGTCATTTATTTTTTCGAATTGCTTCTTTCGCATTTCTTCTATTTCTAATTTAATTTTGAATAATTGCTCTTCATGATCACTGGCTATTCGTATTTGTTTACTTCTTTCCTCTAACATTTCATTTCCAGCTTCCGATGTTGGGTGTTTTCGTTTCTTAGCTTTTTGAATTTGGAACGTTTTCTGTAAAGGAGTATTATCAACTTCCGAGAGCACGTCAGACATTTTGACTTCAAAAGGTCGCTAAAATAAATAAGCACCTATAATTAATACAAGTTTATTTAAAAAACGTAATGATTTTACCAAATTATCAGAATCGAACTGCGCTTCGTCTTCTTCAAAATCGATTGGAATTATATTTGCTATCGCAAAATCTAATTCTGGTGGCTCTTGGACAATCGCCTCCGCCCGTTGCTGCTTGCAATTTTTTAAACTGCGAAATTGCAGTTTTTGCATGCACTTTCATGCGAACCCATTGCTCCTTTAAACGTTTCATTGGTAAATCGTATCCAAGTGCCTTCATGCCGTTTTCAATTTCGAGCCAAGCTTCCGATTTTTTCTTTATCATCGATATAATATTATCTTTGGAATCAATAATTGCAGCCCTTGGTTCAATAAGGGATTTGAGCTGCTCCTTCATATCTGTCGTCCAATTATTGCTTCTCTAAATAATAAGTGTTGTGTTTTAATATACAATTAAATATTCAATTTTCAATATTGTTTCATCAATTTACCTGTCTTTTTTGTGAAAATTCCATCTTCGAACGACACAATTTTAGAGATCACGTTTTTGAGGTTAATTATTATAAGGCGTTGCACTTGTTTATGCCATTGACCTTGTGTAGATTGCTGTCATTTTTACGTAGTGGCGCGAAATTTCAAAAACTTCTTGAATTTTAGGTTAAATGAAGGTATTAAATTAGTGTCGGCACTAAATATGTTATTGGTAGCAAAATTTAGTGTCGGCTTTAATTTTAGTTACTACTAGCTGCTTAGTAGTACCCCTGCTACTAACTTAAAGTCGATACTAAAATTTGTTATTGGTAAGGCCCATAGTGTTTGGATCATATTAAAAAAAACTGGAATACCAATATGTATGTAGCAGCCCAGCTAAACAAAATTTCTAGTGCCCTCCCCCAGTAGTCTTTTAATTACTTCCGTAATAAGAGCTTCTGGGAGCAGATATTATGTACTAGGGTCTAATTGTGGATTTCAAATATATTCGATTTTCTCTTTCGGTTGTGTTTCAAGATTTGGTTACGCAATATGTAACTTCTAATATGTTCAGAAAGATACAAATAACAAGCTTGGAAACATCTTACTTTAGTGTTTTTTGCCTAATTTACCTAAATTAGTAGCCAGAATAAAATAAAATTATACTTACATTTTGAATCAGATCGAGCGATTGTTGGCTTTCGGGCGGTGGATAAATTAGATTTCTGATTGATGCTTACAGAAGATGCGCTTTTGAAGTTGCCTGTAAATACAAATATTAAAAATTCTTATTATAATATTAATTAAAATTACACCTAACAATAATTTATAGGTATGATAGATATTTAAAATAATATGCCTTACCGTAATAGTATTTAATGCCTAACGCAGGCGTTGATAGCGATTCCAATTCTATAAAAACATATTAAATAAAACATTTTATAATAAAATAAAAAGTAAAAAATAGTGGAATAAGCGCTGAAGTTGCTTTTTAAAAACATAAAAAGTATAATGGCTGTATAACCTAAAATTTTTGAAAATAGAAGTTAATTTTATGACGTATTATGCAGTCATTTAATAACAACGTCCGAAAAGGAATTGAATATTTAGGCTATTTATAATCTTGTCCTCGGCCAGCATTGTTTTACATGCCAACAAACAAAACTACTTACAAAAACTAATGGCCCAATTCAGGTTTCAAATTTAATCGGAATATCTAAATAGTGAACAAAGACAACCCAAAACGCAATTCTCCAGAAATTAGCTTGCAAATCCAAAACGAACAGGTTCCTTGAAACTAGATGCTCAAAAAAAAGAACGGCAGCAAAACCCAATACTTAAAATTGGAATACACTTCAAAAGTTGAAGGATAAAAGTCAAAAATCGATCGTTGAACAACCGATATTATAATTCAAACTCGGGGATTAAAACTGATGTTGGAATTGAAATTGAAGTTTTGCACTTGAAGTTATTTTATTGAAATTATATTTTAAAGTCTAAAATGTTATTTGGAATTAGAGAAACGAAATTAATCAAAAAAAAAATTTACCAGATGGTCGGCTTCTATTAAATTAAAATTTAGTTGGTTTTTAAAATTTATCATGTATTTCGAACTAATATCAAAATCAAAATTGCTCTCTAATATCTATATGGCCACCAGTTTCGTTAGAAATAAATTATTGCTGCGCCAAACTTATATAGGTATTATTCTAATACGCAGAAATTCAAGAAGAATTATGAAGTGCGTAGTCAAAAATTACTGTAACGAGCAAAATAAAACTTTACAAAACATACTAATTCTACTGGATACTTTTGTTATGAATTCTTTTCAGCCTTTTTTAGCCCACTGCTGGGCCATAGCCTCTTTCTCTAAGAGAAAGGTTTTAAGCATTAAGACCCCACGGTTGCTAAATCCGGGTTGGGTGCTAAATCCGGCTGTTATGAATACCCAATACAATACTGTGCTTTTTTGCCAAAACCTGATATGTCATTTTCTTAAATTGTTCAAAATGACATATCAAGTTTAGTCAAATCACTTATAGAGATCTTGTGAAATATCATACTATGACAAGTTACAGTACAGGGTTGTAGCTTTGCTACAGACATATCAAATTTGGCCAGATTAAAAAAATACTTTTTATAACATATCAAGACGGAAAAAAACTAAAATCATTTGAACAATTTATTATAGTGTTATTATGGTACTCTGACCCTTACGTTCTAAACGCTTACACGTTATACGTCAGTTTAATTACGAGATCTAACTTCTCTTATTACAGATATTTCCCTCTTCGTCTTAGCCATTTAACTCGATTCCAGTATCGTGGCCCCTCCCTATAATCGGGAGCTCTTTTGGCTAATTACCTCGGTGGGTAGCCACTTTCTTCCGAGGGACGACGGTCAGAATAAATTTGTTTACTCTGCCCGGGCTTGAACCGGGTATTTCGGTTTGGTATTTAACACACTCAAGTACCAGACCACGACCGTCGTCCCTCTACTCAAGGTCAAATAATTTTAAAAAAATTTAAAAATTTTAATTTGATATTTTTAAATTTTTTTAAATTCAAATTTGGCGTTAATAATAATTATTATATGTTAAAGATTATGTTTAAAATAATTTTTACACTTGTTATTTATTATCGCGGTTAAAATTTGTTTTAAATATTATTAATTCAGACACATTCAGATTGTAATTTTGATCTTCGCGTCGAAATGTCCCGGCGTTAAAACGTCCCTGCGTCTAAACATCTCCGCGTCGAAATGTCTTAGACCGTTGTCAAGAAACTTGATAACTGCAAATTTAAATTAAAAAGAAGTTTGGAAACCTTTTCCCATGAGAAATGCACGAGAAAAATAACCTTCATTGAACACGCAGATAATTGTTTCAGTTATACAATATCAAAAATTTATTATCGATTTTCTTCTAATTATAATATTCGTAATTATTATACAGGTGTTTTAAAGTATTATAAGGAATGTAGTTAAACTTAATTACAAAATAACATTGTTATAAGTTTCACAAAGTGTTATAATATAACTAAAGTTTGTAATATAAACCTTAATTTAAGTACCGCATTTTAGGCATAATCGTTTGCTTTTATTTCGAAATATTTATTACAAAACTTTATGTGGTTTTGTCGTTTTAAGATTTTTATTACGTTTTATTGCATTTTTACTTTATCATATGCAATATGAAAAATTATTATTTTCGTGCAAAGAAAAGTTAAGATTTTAATGGATTTATACTTTTGAGGTCCCGTAACTTAAATATGACCATTTCAAAAAATGTGTCTACTTAATAAAAATTTTGAAACCAAACGTAAAATTTTGTTTACTTATATTAGGACTTAAAACTGATTAGATTTTGGTCGAAATTGGTTCATGGGGACTATTTTATTTAATGTTAAAAAGAATAATTATTGTGGTAGGAAAGTAAATAATCTTTCTTAATTTAATTTTAATTGTAATAATTATATTTTATTTTTATTGGCAATAGATATTACAAGAAATTTTTCGTTTTAAGCGAACGTGGATATCTTTTTGGGTTATTGACTTTTAAGAACTTAGAGCTTATTGTTAGCATCAATTGATTGTAATTTATTTAAGAATAGAAAACAAAAGTTAAAACAACCGTAATTAACATACGAGAATATCGTTCCTAGAGGAGCGGAATAGTTTGAAAATGTATAATTGTGCATTTCGTGATCAAAATTTTTTCATTGTTGAACCATTATATTACACAGGCCAACAAAATGAAAAAAAAAATTTGGTGCCGGAAGTCTAACATCTGATTTTAGATGTTTTTAATGTGCTGATTCCAAAAATGCCATCAGATTTTTTCTATCAGCTCTAGTTTTTGAGATACACGTTACAGGTTAAATGATATATTTTCTTCTGATAAAGGACAACAAATAAAGAGATAAATATGTACTTAATCGTCAAAATAGAAATTTCCCAGAATCTAATTAGCCAAATGGATACCTGGAATTCTCCCTGACCCAATGTTCCTATACTAGGAACTACTCAATGCAATGCTCTTAATTACTTTTATACCTGAAATTGCCTATGACCCGATCCTTCTATACCTCCTTGGCTGTACTTGATTTAGTGTATGACTGAGTTTTCTCAAGTGAAGTTGTGCTATCATTTTGTGTAAATTTTGGTCGTTTTGTAGTATCAAGACACTAAACTGAAACAATGGCATCCACAAGCAGACGTACCTGCGTAAATCATCCCGATGTTTTTGTTATGTGTGGTGAATACACTTTGAAAGAGAGCAGAAAAACGATTTCTGACTTTGTGAAAAGAGCTTATCTTGCCTATTTTGGCGTTCATTTAGGAGATCAAGATAAATCTTGGGCCCCACATTTCATATGTAAAACATGTGTTGAACATTTGCGACAGTGGACAACTGGAAAGAGAAAGTGCCTAAAGTTTGGTGTACCAATGGTTTGGAGAGAACCGAGAAACCATCATGACGACTGCTATTTTTGTCTCGTTAATATTAAAGGCATAAATAGAAACAATAGACACAAATGGACATATCCTGATCTAGATTCTGCAAGAAGGCCTGTAGTGCATTCGGAAGAAATACCGGTTCCATCATTCAGCAGTCTACCCGAACTGACAGAAGATGATACAGAAACATCAACGTCTGACGAAGTTAAAAGAATTCAATCAGAAAACGACAGCGATTTTGAAGCAGATTTAGCAACTCCGCAGTGTTTCAATCAAGAAGAACTAAACGATCTTATAAGAGACCTGAATCTCTCAAAGGAATCCGCTGAATTACTTGCATCCAGATTAAAAGAAAAAAATCTACTTTGTCGAGGTACTAATATTACATTTTATCGTAAAGAGATAAGGATCTGCTGCCTTTTTCACTCAGGAAAATGACTTGGTATTCTGTAACAATATAAAAGGGCTCTTAGAAAAATGGGTTTGCCTGAATACACTCCAGATGATTGGCGCCTTTTATTGACAGTTCAAAACGTAGTTTAAAATGTGTTCTTTTACATAATGGTAACAAATATGGCTCAATTCCTATTGGTCATTCTACTACCATGAAGGAAGAATATGGAACAATAGCATTAGTTTTGAGAAAAATTAAATACGAAGAACATCAGTGGTCAATTTGTGTTGATTTAAAAATGATTAACTTCCTCCTTGGACAGCAGAGTGGTTTTACAAAATATCCTTGTTTTCTGTGCCTTTGGGACAGCAGAGCTAAAAATGAGCACTGGGTTAACAAAAATTGGCCTTCAAGAGATGTCATCATTCAAGGAATACAAAACGTGATCAACGAACCTTTGGTTTCAAGAGAAAAAATCTTACTTCCGCCCTTGCATATCAAGCTAGGCCTAATGAAGCAATTTGTGAAGGCTTTAAATCGAGATGGAAATTGTTTTGGGTATTTGTCACGTAAATTTCCTGGCATTAGCACGGAAAAACTAAAAGCTGGTATATTTGATGGTCCTCAAATAAGGCAACTTGTTAAAGATCCACAATTCACCACATCAATGAACGAGACTGAATCTAACGCTTGGAGTTCATTTGTTCAAGTAGTACAAAATTTTCTTGGCAATCATAAAGCAGAGAATTACGTAGAATTAGTGGAAACTATGCTTTCAAATTTTAATATTCTCGGCTGTAACATGAGTATAAAAGTTCACTACCTCCACAGCCACCTAGATCGTTTTCCAGAAAACTTAGGTGATTGTAGTGAAGAACAGGGGGAAAGATTCCATCAGGATATTAAAACTATGGAAGATCGTTATCAAGGACGATGGGATAGCCACATGATGGCGGACTACTGCTGGAGCCTTCAGCGAGACTGCCCTAGTAAACTCCATTCTAGAAAATCGTATAAAAGAAAATTTTTATGTGATTAGTGACTAATGTAATTATGTAAATTAAGTTTTGCAATAAATACTTCAATCCATGTGTCTTTGTTTTTTGAACTGTCAATAGTAATATTATACATTATAATAGTTATAACGTAAATTATATACACAATTTTTTAAAAATCTCAAAACTAGATCTGATAGACAAAATCTGAGAACTTTTTACATTCTCGAAAAGAAGAACTTAACAAAATAACATTTCTTGACATCCAACTGATTCGCGAAGGTACTTCCTTGAAATATAAATGGACTCAAAAACCAACGTGGTCAGGAAGATATTTAAACTACAATTCCTATCACCATAAAAGTCAACTAATAGGAACAGCTATAGGATTAGTCGATAGGTCCTTAAAATTAACTCACGGCGATTACAGAAAAGGTACTTTAAAAACAGTGAAAGAAACGTTAAACAAGAACGGATATCCTATGTTATTAATAAATAAAATCATAAAAGATCGTGTAAACAAATTGTATAATGGAAGTATGTGCAATAAAGGTCCAACTGCTAGCTATACAGTTATGCCATACGTTCGAGGACTAAGTGAAAAGATAAAAAAAGTTTTAAAACCTCACAACATTAATATGACGTTCAAATCAACTAATAACATTGGACAACTTTATGCCAAACTAAAAGACCCTGTACCGCAAGAAAAGAAGTCAGATCTGATATACAAAGTGGAATGCCAGAATTGTAATCTTGTATATATTGGCCAAACTAACCAATGGCTCCATAAACGAATGAGTGGACATGTTTCAAGTATTCGATGTAATAAACCGGAATCCACTGCGATTGCCAAACACATTTTAATTGATGGACACAATGCTGCCTTTTCTAATGCCACAATAATCAAATCAGTCACCAATTACAAAGATCGACTTCTTCACGAAATGATTTGCATCAAGAGGGAAAAAAATGCGATGAACAGAAAAACCGACATTGAAGGTTTAAGTAATGTCTACAGCCATCTACTCATCTAGGCTACAAATAACGTATTGGGGTTAAGTTTTTCCTATTTAATGAGTTCTTATGTAGGTTGTTCCTTAACCCGCGATTATCTTTCATATTTTATGGATCAAGAAATCGTCTCAAATGACAATACGTTATATTCGTTTCCATGTAATTGCACAATTATTTTAAATGTCTGATGACAGCAGTAACCATTGCTGAAAGCTTACAAATAATGTTTCGTTTTATTGTTCATTTAACCTTATAATTTTAAAAATTTGAATTAATATTAATTTCAAAGGTTAATAATATAAATAATTTCAATCTTTTTACATTCTGCATCCAAAAATTACTCAGGAACAGTTAAAAATCGCAGGCACTAAAATGTGTGTTGGCCTGTGTTATCTTGATTTTGGCATATTGAGATATCTTATATAACTGTTTCAATTTCAAAGTTCAGTTTCAAAGGGAAATCTTTCGCCGATGGATAGCAGCAGGTCCTGAGGTTACCAAAGTAATTGAAGAGTTAAAGAAAACATTCAAACTCAAAGGAAAACAATTATTGAAAACACGCCATCATGCAGAATGCAGAATTCGTTGTTAAAATAACCAATACTTTTTTTAGAAATGTATTTTAAACATAGAGTTCTATTGAATTAATTAAAATTATAGTCTTAAAAATTGTATTAGCGATTTAAAGTTTATTTAAAGTTATTTCGAAGGTTTCAATTAAAAACTATAATTTATAGCACACTCAAATGTAGATAGCTTCTTTTGTATGTAAAATGCCTACATTAACTTTTTTAACTTTACTCTACTACCCTAATCTGAACAATGAAACGTACCTAACATCAATTATAACTTATTCAGTAAATAACTTGTCATTATCATGTTTCAGTTACTCATTCCACAATTATATTTACAAACAAATGTTATTTTTCATCATAAGTTTTGAAACTTTCATATCTCTAGTTAACTATTTACATTTTATCATCAACGATTTTAAATTACAGTTTAACTGCAACAATTAAATTGTAATGTTGATTAATTTGGTAGGGTATGTCTGTACCATTAAAGAAGCGATTTTCAACTGCACCTAGTTTATATGAATTAACTTGAATGAGCCCAAGACTTGTTTAAATATTTTTTTATAATAACCAAAAACTACAGTAAACATTGAATTAATACAATTTTACTACTGCTACTAAGCACCCTAAACAGAAGCGAAACTAGATGGTACAAGTTTAGGTTGTTGCCAAAATATACATACAATCAACAAAATATTAAATTGAAATTTAAAAATTTAACAGGTTTTAAAATTTTAATTTAATATTAATTTTTCAGGTTGATAATATATACATAATATAATTTAAATTAGGAAAATAGTAATATCTGCCATAGACAGGCAGTGATGTAATTATCATTACAAATAAAAATGAAACTAATTGGTTAGGAATGCTAATAAAAGAATTAAAAAATTATTAAGTTATGTAAGGTCGCTCTCAGAGAGCGACTGGTAGATGAGAAGGTGCAAATATGGAATACCATTTTGTTTGGTATATAAAAAATTTTTGTTAGCAAATAGAATTAAACCAAATTTAGGTAAAAGTTACTTCAGACAATTAGACACCATAATCTAAAAGCAAATGTGTAATTAACTAAAACATTTTACAAAAAAAGTTTGAAAAAAATTACAAAATGCCCACCTAAGAAAAGGTGGTGCAAATATGGAATACATTAAATATCTAAGAAATAATTAAATAACTTATTGTTCCTAAAACTTAAACTAACTATAAGGTTAGATTAACATATTACTTGCACCAGTCGCAAATATACTCGTATTTTTCGGCGCTTGCACACTCATTATGAGCGTATTATGAGCATGGTGGTATGGAATACTGGTATTCCATATTACCGACAACCAATGTCATCAATATTTTAGGCTAGATCTACCCTATCATAACAAAAAACTAAACAAATACAACGTTATCTTAAACTTTAGTTTATATACAATGGCATCGTAATAAATATTTAAATAAAAACGTGTAAATAAAAAATTAGGCTTGCATATTCATTTACGTGTTAAAATTATCAATGTACGAAATTCACATGTACACATGGTAAACTAAAATCAAACGGTACGCGGTGGATCTCCTTCAATAAAGATGGCAAGCATTCACAAATTTAGCCGATTTTCGACCGAGGACCTTACTTGGTTTAGTCAAAACCGATGTATTCCATATTACAAGCATATTCCATATTTGCACCTTCTCCTCTATCTCCCCACCACTAGTCACTGTTAACCCAGGTACAGCACACGTACCGTCAACAGAATGTATTCCATATTTGGCATTTTATGACACAAAATACACTTACATCTATTTATTATGGGAAAATTGCAATTTTAAAAATTAAATTGTGGCCTTATTACAACTCCGACAAGATTGATCCTCACCTTAGAGAGCTTGTATTTTGTGTTCTTTTGTTTGGTATAGCAATTTCTATAAGGAAAAGTGTATTTTTGATACCGGGAATCTTAACTCTACCCGGCCGGCCCACATTGTTTTTTTAGTTTTAAAAGATTTGTCTGAATTTATTGGTTATTTGTTTCCAAAGCCGTTTATATTCTTTTAAGGGGTGTCTTGAATTAGAATGTTCAAAACAGGCTTTTTGGTTTTTAGAGGGCAAAGAAGGAAATAAAGTTATTGAATATTAAGGTATGGTTTTATATATATTTAACAACTACAAAAAAATTTCTAAAGAAAATAAATTATTGTAACAGATTTATAAGCCTATTTCATGGGCGTCTTATCGCTGCAGTTTAGAATCGGCGGAAAAGATCCAACACGTATTTCTTGACTAAAACATAAAACCAAAAGAATATTAAATTATTATATGAATTAAAATCAAATTAAAAACAATCATATTTTGTACCAGCAATTTAAGTTACATGCGGAGCAAGCTTTAAAAATAATCTTAAATCTAAAATTTTTTAGCGTTCGTATGTTGCTCGTCTTTACGAACGACTACGAGTATATTTTCACGTAAGAATAATTAATTTATTATTAAGAATAATTAATTTTTTGCTTTTATATCGTATAATTCAAACGTTTTTATTAGCAGTGCGGCTTTTTGAAACTTTAGGTTGTTTTAAATAGTGTGATGCAAACGAGAAAATTAATTAAAGTTTTTAAATTTTGGAAATTTTAATTTGACGCTGTCATAGGAAACTTAATTTGTATGCTTAAGTCAAATGCCGTGCAGCCGGGCATAAAGGTTTCGGATTTTGCCTATATATTCTGTTGGTAAAAAAATATCATTTCCCTTTAATCACCTTTCAATTAAACTATGAGAAAAGTCACACTCCATTAAAGTGTGATCATTTCTCAAAATTTCTGTTTAATTTCGTGTAACGTTTTATTTTATTAATAAGATATATTTTTGGACAACACCCTGTATTGCGCTGATTATTTGTGTGTCGGCGCATAGACATTAATTTTGAATATAGCGCAGCAATAATTTGTTGCTAAAGCGATATGCCTTCGATATGGTTTAGAGAGAGAATTTTGATTATTTATTATATTAGTTCGAAACACAGCAAATGTTCAGAAACGAACTAAATTTTTATTAAATAGAAGCCGACCATCTGGTAATTATACTTTTTCTGTTAAATTCGTCTCTCTAAATCCAAACAACATTTTAGGCTTCAACCTGCTTTCAATTTGAGTTCAACCTGCTTTCAATTTGAGTTCAACCTGCTTTCAATTTGAGTTCAACCTGCTTTCAATTTGACTTCAATCGTGATTCAATTGGAATTCACTTCCGCTTCACTTTGGAATTCACTTCCGCTTCAAGTTGGCTACACAGTTTGGTTTCAATCCGATTTTGGATGTATTTGGAAGCTATATCAACTTGTAGAATATCACCAACACGTACGATAAGGTCAGACAAATATTTTCTTGATGGACACAATGCTGCCTTTTCTAATGCCACAATAATTTCAAATCAGTCACCAATTACAAAGATCGACTTCTTCACGAAATGATTTGCATCAAGAGGAAAAAATGCGATGAACAGAAAAACCGACATTGAAGGTTTAAGTAATGTCTACAGCCATCTACTCATCTAGGCTACAAATAACGTATTGGGGTTAAGTTTTCCTATTTAATGAGTTTTTATTTTTTCCAACCCGCGATTATCTTTCATATTTTATGGATCAAGAAATCGTCTCAAATGACAATACGTTATATTCGTTTCCATGTAATTGCACAATTATTAATGTCTGATGACAGCAGTAACCATTGCTGAAAGCTTACAAATAATGTTTCGTTTTATTGTTCATTTAACCTTATAATTTTAAAAATTAATTAATATTAATTTCAAAGGTTAATAATATAAATAATTTCAATCTTTTTACATTCTGCATCCAAAAATTACTCAGGAACATTTAAAAAAATCGCAGGCACTAAAATGTGTGTTGGCCTGTGTTATCTTGTTTTTTGACATTATTGAGATATCTTATATACATAACTGTTTCAATTTCAAAGTTCAGTTTCAAAGGGAAAGGAGGTACTATAGGAATCCTAGGTTAATGCTAATGCCTTTCGCCGATGGATAGAAAGCAGGTCCAAAAAGGTTACCAAAGTAATTGAAGAGTTAAAGAAAACATTCAAACTCAAAGGAAAACAATTATTGAAAACACGCCATCATGCAGAATGCAGAATTCGTTTTTAAAAATTTTAACCAATACTTTTTTAGAAATGTATTTTAAACATAGAGTTCTATTGAATTAATTAAAATTATAGTCTTAAAAATTGTATTACCGATTTAAAGTTTATTTAAAGTTATTTCGGAGGTTTCAATTAAAAACTAAAATTTATAGCATACTCAAATGTAGATAGCTTCTTTTGTATATAAAATGCCTACATTAACTTTTAAACCCTTTACTCTACTACCCTAATCTGAACAATGAAACGTACCTAACATCAATTAAAAACTTATTCAGTAAATAACTTGTCATTATCATGTTTCAGTTACTCATTCCACAATTATATTTACAAACAAATGTTATTTTTCATCACAAGTTTTGAAACTTTCATATCTCTAGTTAACTATTTACATTTTATCATCAACGATTTTAAATTACAGTTTAACTGCAACAATTAAATTGTAATGTTGATTAATTTGGTAGGGTATGTCTGTACCATTAAAGAAGCGATTTTCAACTGCACCTAGTTTATATGAATTAACTTGAATGAGCCCAAGACTTGTTTAAATATCTTTTATAATAACCAAAAACTATAATAAACATTGAATTAATCCCAATTTCACTACTGCAAACTAAGCACCCTAAACAGAGGGGGAAACCCTTAGTTTGGTACAAGTTTAGGTTGTTGCCAAAATATAAAATACAATCAACAAAATATTAAATTGAAATTTTAAAATTAAACGGGTTTTTAAAAATTTTTAAATTTTTAAAATTAATTAAATTTTTTAAAAAGTTGATAATATATACATAATATAATTTAAATTAGGAAAAAGTAATATCTGCCTTTAGACAGGCAGTGATTTTAATTATCATTACAAAAAAAAATTTGAAAACTAATTGGTTAAGAATGCCAATAAAAGAATTTAAAAATTATTAAGTTATGTAAGGTCGCTCTCAGAGAGCGACTGGTAGATGAGAAGGTGCAAATATGGAATACCATTTTGTTTGGTATATAAAAAATTTTTTTTAAACCCATAATAGAAAATTCAAACCAAATTTAGGTAAAATTTTACTTCAGGACAATTTAGACACGCATAATCTAAATTTTACTGCGTAACGATTGTTGGTATATTAAACTTAAAACACTTTCTACAAGTAAAAGTTTGAAAAAATTTTACAAAATCCTCACCTAATTAAAAAGGTGGTGAAATATGGAATACTTTAAAAATTATCTAAGAAATAATTATATATGTAAATTATTGTTCCTAAAAACTTAAACTTGTATTATTATGGGTTAAATTTTAACATATTATTGCCCCAATCCAATAATTCAGTTTTTGAATTTCTGGTTTGGGCACATCAATTATGAGCGTATTATAGTCACTGCGGGGTAGGAATCTGGTATCCAATTAACCGTATCAACAATTGTCATCAAATTTAAATTAAGAACAAGTTTGAAACCTTTTCCCATGAGAAATGCACGAGAAAATAACCTTCATTGAACACGCAGATAATTGTTTCAGTTATACAATATCAAAAATTTATTATCGATTTTCTTCTAATTATAATATTCGTAATTATTATACAGGTGTTTTAAAGTATTATAAGGAATGTAGTTAAACTTAATTACAAAATAACATTGTTATAAGTTTCACAAAGTGTTATAATATAACTAAAGTTTGTAATATAAACCTTAATTTAAGTACCGCATTTTAGGCATAATCGTTTGCTTTTATTTCGAAATATTTATTACAAAACTTTATGTGGTTTTGTCGTTTTAAGATTTTATTACGTTTTATTGCATTTTACTTTATCATATGCAATATGAAAAGTATTGTTTTCGTGCAAAGAAAAGTTAAGATTTTAATGGATTTATACTTTTGAGGTCCGTAACTTAAATATGACCATTTCGAAAAATGTGTCTACTTAATAAAAATTTTGAAACCAAACGTAAAATTTTGTTTACTTATATTAGGACTTAAAACTGATTAGATTTTGGTTGAAATTGGTTCATGGGGACTATTTTATTTAATGTTAAAAAGAATAATTATTGTGGTAGGAAAGTAAATAATCTTTCTTAATTTAATTTTAATTGTAATAATTATATTTTATTTTTATTGGCAATAGATATTACAAGAAATTTTTCGTTTTAGGCAAACGTGGATATCTTTTTGTTTATTGACTTTTTAAGAACTTAGAGCTTATTGTTAGCATCAATTGATTGTAATTTATTTAAGAACAGAAAAGAAAAGTTAAATCAACCGTAATTAACATACGAGAATATCGTTTCTTGAGGAGCGGAATAGTTTGAAAATGTATAATTGTGTATTTCGTGATCAAAATTTTTTTCATTGTTGAACCATTATATTATCTTGATTTTGACATTATTGAGATATCTTATATACATAACTGTTTCAATTTCAAAGTTCAGTTTCAAAGGGAAAGGAGGTACTATAGGAATCCTAGGTAATGCTAATGTCTTTCGCCGATGGATAGCAGCAGGTCCTGAGGTTACCAAAGTAATTGAAGAGTTAAAGAAAACATTCAAACTCAAAGGAAAACAATTATTGAAAACACGCCATCATGCAGAATGCAGAATTCGTTGTTAAAATAACCAATACTTTTTTTAGAAATGTATTTTAATCATAGAGTTCTATTGAATTAATTAATATTATAGTCTTAAAATTGTATTAGCGATTTAAAGTTTATTTAAAGTTATTTCGAAGGTTTTAATTAAAACTATAATTTATAGCACACTCAAATGTAGATAGCTTCTTTTGTATGTAAAATGCCTACATTAACTTTTTAACTTTACTCTACTACCCTAATCTGAACAATAAAACGTACCTAACATCAATTATAACTTATTCAGTAAATAACTTGTCATTATCATGTTTCAGTTACTCATTCCACAATTATATTTACAAACAAATGTTATTTTTCATCACAAGTTTTGAAACTTTCATATCTCTAGTTAACTATTTACATTTTATCATCAACGATTTTAAATTACAGTTTAACTGCAACAATTAAATTGTAATGTTGATTAATTTGGTAGGGTATGTCTGTACCATTAAAGAAGCGATTTTCAACTGAAGACTTGTTTAAATATTTTTTTATAATAACCAAAAAAACTACAGTAAACATTGAATTAATACAATTTTACTACTGCTACTAAGCACCCTAAACAGAAGCGAAACTAGATGGTACAAGTTTAGGTTGTTGCCAAAATATACATTCAATCAACAAAATATTAAATTGAAATTTTAAAATTAAACAGGTTTTAAAATTTTAATTTAATATTAATTTTTCAGGTTGATAATATATACATAATATAATTTAAATTAGAAAAATAGTAATATCTGCCATAGACAGGCAGTGATGTAATTATCATTACAAATAAAAATGAAACTAATTGGTTAAGAATGCCAATAAAAAAATTTAAAAATTATTAAGTTATGTAAGGTCGCTCTCAGAGAGCGACTGGTATCTTCCCACCACTAGTCACTGTCAACCCAGGTACAGCACACGTACCGTCAACAGAATGTATTCCATATTTGGCATTTTATGACACAAAATACACTTACATGTATTTATTATGAGAAAATTGTAATTTTCAAAATTAAATTGTGGCCTTATTACAACTCCGACAAGATTGATCCTCACCTTAGAGAGCTTGTATTTTTGTGTTCTTTCGTTTGGTATAGCCATTTCTATAGGGAAAAGTGTATTTTCGAACTCGGGAATCTTAACTCTACCCGGTCGGCTCACATTTCTTACCATAATAACTATAATTAAAATTTTATTTTGTTTTAAAAAGATTTGTTTAAATTTATTGGTTATTTGTTTCTAAAGCCGTTTATATTCTTTTAAGGGGTTGTCCTGATTTAAAATGTTCAAAAACAGGCTTTTTGGGTTTTAGAAGGCAAAGAAGGAAATAAAGTTATTGAATGTTGAGGTATGGTTTTTATACTATATTTAACAACTACAAAAAAATTTTTTCTAAAGAAAATAAATTATTGTAACAGATTTATAAGCCTATTTCATGGGCGTCTTATCGCTGCAGTTTAGAATCGGCGGAAAAGATCCAACACGTATTTCTTGACTAAAACATAAAACCAAAAGAATATTAAATTATTATATGAATTAAAATCAAATTAAAAACAATCATATTTTGTACCAGCAATTTAAGTTACATGCGGAGCAAGCTTTAAAAATAATCTTAAATCTAAAATTTTTTAGCGTTCGTATGTTGCTCGTCTTTACGAACGACTACGAGTATATTTTCACGTAAGAATAATTAATTTATTTTTAAGAATAATTAATTTTTTGCTTTTATATCGTATAATTTAAACGTTTTTATTAACAGTGTGGCTTTTTGAAACTTTAGGTTGATTTAAATAGTGTGATGCAAACGAGAAAATTAATTAAAAATTTTTAAAATTTTGTAAATTTTAATTTGACGCTGTCATAGGAAACTTAACTTGTATACTTAAGTCAAATGCGGTGCATAAAGGTTTCGGATTTTGGCTATATATTCTGTTGGTAAAAAAATATCTTTTCTTTAATTACCTTTTAATTAAACTATGAGAGAAGTCACACTCCATTAAAGTGTGATCATTTCCCAAAAATTTCTGTTTAATTTCGATAGCATACTTTGTTAACAAAATCGACAATGCATTGCATAAATAAACATTTTGTAGGTAGTAGTTTATACTATTATGGGTTATTCAAGTTATGAATTTGTAATTTTGTTTTGTACTATAAAGAACTTACTTAAAGATTGGGTCATAATGTCACTACTTGGACATCTATTGCATAACAACAAATTTTTTAATTTTTTGCTCTCTTTTTCTCTTCTTTTTTTTACTGTTCCTGCAATTTTCTTTGCTGAGATATCTTAAATAGTTTCTTCAACTTGCTTTACTTTGTATGCACAACAAAGATCAAATTGATGTTTTCTAGGTTTTAAAAAAGCAAGATTTAGTTCTTAGAATTGTTTTATAAATGTTTATAATTATAAGTGACAGAGCAACAATACTATCGTCTTAACATTTTTCTTTGTAAATTTTGTAAATGTCTGATTTTGATTTAAATTCTTGTTCTAAATATAGTTTTTCTCTGTTTAGGAATTTTTAAGTATTTGAAGAAGCGTTGTAGATATTGTTTAGTTTTATCATGGTCCATGGAATGTCTTGATTTTCTTTATTTCCTACTGTTACATTGTTTCTGTCTTCTTCATTACTAAAAATAATTATTTAATAATCTATACTGGTTACCCTCAGTGATATCGCGTTACCATTTTGCACTTTATTCCCTCTTCTTCTTAGTTCTTAACTCGATTTCGAGTGTCGTGACCCCCCTTATATGTAGGGGATTTCTTTGGCATTTTACCTTGGTCGGTAGCCACTTCCTTCCGAGGAAGACGACCAGAATATATGTTTTTACACCGTCCAGGATCGAACCGGGTATCTCGGTTTGGTATTCGACGCACTCATTTACCTTTAATAAATACTACTTGATTTATTATTCTTACTTTATTTTTAACAATTAACTATTCATCTCTTACATCGACATAAGAGTCTTGCAATAAAACATACATCGTATGCAATGCCCGCAAGAGTAATTTATTGATTCTTAATTATTTGTTTTTTATATTTAATTAAATCTAACCTAGACCTAATTCATTATATGCAACGTTGCACGGAATATTATTTATACTATTCCATGGTTTACATTTTCTATAAGTAAGCTTACATTATTTGCTTAATAGCTAATTATGTATTTATTGTCTTTATGTCTTCTTTTTATACTCAGAGTCCCTAGAAAAGGTTTTTCAGACTTGATGTTTAGCATTTTCAATTTTTAAGGAATATTCAAAAGTGCCACTTCTTCTGGAAGATGTGTTTATGTAACTTCTAGTTTTCTGTTTGTAAGAAATCATGTAGTACAACAAATAGTTTCTTTTGAGTCCAAGTTATATTCTAAAAATTTTCAAATATATTTAGTCTAATGACATGTAATAACAAAAGATAAAATTGATATACTGCGTTTTGCCAAATTTAGTTTGATATTTGGAAGCAATTTTTTTCTTTTATTTCGTTTAAAATCATACTTCACAATACTGACTCCAGGAGGATACCCTCAATTATAATTAAAAATATTAACAAGTTTTTCTAAAGTTCTATTAGAATTTACAAAAAATACGACTTTATACTAAAAATTTGTGTTAAGTATATTAGAATAAGATGTAAAATGAGTTTTGAAACAACATGCACCAAAAAACCGAAAATGAGAATTTTGTGGGTTACGCACTATTAGAAAGGTAGCGATGTATAATATTATTTATACGTATGTCTAAAATTGTTGTAATTTGGTATTTTTTAAGTCTTACAAATATTTTAATTTTTATTCCTTAAGTAGTATTCATACGCCATCTACCTGATATGATTTTGAATTAAATTTTCACCACTCTTGCGATTATTGGGTCTTTAATTGACTTTATAATTAAACTAGCAAGTAAAATCGGCCCTTCAACCTGATTTGATTTGTTATCTCTGTGAGGCGGTGCCCCGCGGGTGGCACGCGGCCTACGGTTGCAGGTTTTCTCTTAACGTATTTATTTTTAACACTAACTTTTTTATTTTTGATTTTAGTGGTTGCATTTTAAAAGAATTTCTCCAGAGTAACAGAACGTGATGTAGTATTGAAAAACATACTTGTACAATGTTGATGTAACGAATGATTAACTTTTCAATAATGGAAAATTAGCTGTACCTCTCTGCTACCAACGCAATGACAAACATTCTCGACAACTTAACAACATCTCGCAGAATTCATTCAATAAATTGGCAATTTTAAAACAAATTTAATAAAATATATCAATTGTAAATAAATGAAAATGAAGTTAATCTTAATTTTAAATAAATTAAAATTTGGTCTTCAGTTGAACGATTCGCCTTCGATAAATCTAGATAACAAAAGCTCGCATTTTCGTCAAAATTTTGAAAATCAAGTCTTAGCGCCCTTATTTACTGACAAATACTCAATTTCAAAGCGATTACTTATGGCTCACACCAAAGGAAATTTTTTGGTATCACTGTTTTTTAATTATAAGTAATATTCTTTGATGAACTACTCGTGTTTGATTCCTCTAAAAATTGCCTCTGTATTTTTCGACGTAAAAGACACCGAATTTCAATTGAAAATCTTGGAAATTTTGCGAATTTCAAAGTTATGACCTTAGTTAAAGCTTTTTAAAATACTAAAAATTCAAAAGATAGACCATTAAAAACTCTATTGGAAACCTTGATTAAATTATAAAATTATATTATAATATCCGAATCAAAGCAGGATCTAGGAGAATCATTGAAACAATCTTTTGTCGACGGCACAGTTCTTATTTATCAACCGATTTTAAATTTTCAAACGGATACAAATGTATTTCCGGACGCTTCATAAAAGATTTAGTATTATTAGTATTATTTCATTTTGACGTATCTCCAATAAAAAAGCTGAAATACCCAAACAAAATTAAAAAACTATTTGCTTTGAAATATGATCTGTTTAATGAAATACATATTCGTATCGCCATTGATTACCAGAAGATTTGTGGTTCATTCATTAAAATGCCAGTTGGGTTAACAATTATTTGAAGGGTACAGGAATAAAACAAGGTAAGTCCATTTTTTTGCAAAATGAAACTGTTAATCCCATTTCTTGCCTCTATGTGGCTCTTTCTACATGTAAAATATCAAAAATAAAACTAAGGATGTCCACAAAATTTAACGTTGAAAATATAGTATACCGGTATAAACTATAGAAGAATTAAGATTAAAAATTAAGATTTCTCAATATTCTACTTTTGTGACATACCCTGTTTTATTCCTGTAGCCTTCATTTATTACTTAACAAATTACATAAACGAGCGGCATAGTTACCGATTATGAATGAATTAAGACTAAGAACTACATTTGGCAACTAAGTACATTTGCAAAAATACGGTAATTGATTGACATCAACTCAAAATAACGTAATCAGCATTTTTCAGAGTTGATAGCCTCTAAACATTCGTTTTATGAGTATTTACCTGTCCCATCAGCAAATACTTTGACTGCAATTCAACGCATTCACTTAAGGCAGGTTCCATACTTCACATATTAATTACTTACATTAAATTATAATTACATACCAGCAGTATAGCGTGAAACATACACGGGTCGATTACGAAGCATAAGCTCGCTGTTCGAATCTTGCACGCGTTAGATACCCTGATAAAAATATCCAATATCGATCTTTTGGACTATATAAAGGCAACAGGAAACCACCCCATGAATTATAATCCCATGAAAATTCATCTTGGCTTCAGCTAAGTTGGATCACGGCGCTTCTGGAAAGAAGAAAAACGATAATGAAGAAGAAGATAATTACTACATTTAAGTTTATACTGCATCTTGCATATTCGCCTTGCTAAATTTTAACACGATTATTTTTAAAATTATTAAAAAAAAATCTATAGGTGACAGTTAAGATTCCCGAATCTGGATTTTTATGATTTTTAAAGCGGTTTATGAAAAAATTTTTACGCTAATTAACGTATAAAAAAATTGCGGCCGGTTTACACATTTATAAAAAAACGGTTTTAAAAATAAATTTGGAATGCAATTTTGTCCTCGGCGCATTCGAACTGTAACCCTGCCCTCCAAAATTAAAATAGGTTTTAATTTTAACGAGGTTAAACCTCGTTTTTTACAACGAATTATGAAAGACGAGGGTCTAATTACCAAATATAAAAATTAAAATTGTGATCGGACAAGTTTCGGAAAAAATTCACTTTTGTGTGAATCCAACTTTTGACGTAGTTGTGTCAAAACCTACTTTCTGCACCTTGCGTTCCGCTTCACTCCGGGCACTACAAGCGGTTTTGATAAGCGCTTTACTTACTAAAAACATCCCCCAAGACGAGACAACTCAAAAAAGTGTGCAAGTTGACGCGACGGATGTCAGGGAGCGATTGACTCCTTCCTAACGCTGTTTTAGTTAGCTCCGCCCTATGGTTGATTCGTGCATATTAAACCACAAGTACCGTTAATACAATGCATAAAATTATTGCGTAATATTACTCAATAATACTTACATCTATTTCTTATGGGAAATTTATAATTTTTAAAATTAAATTATGGCCTTATTACAACTCCGACAAGCTTGATTCTCCTGATGGATGGGCAGAAGGCCAATAGACGGTGCGATGTTACTTCTGATGGATCCTTACCAGGTTTTTAGATGAATATTATCTGTCCAATTTTCCATTGCAAAAGGAAGTATCCAAGTCAAAGCATAGCGTTGAAGATCATCATGATTAGGCGGACACCCATTATTGGTAGGTTTTTCAGTATTTCTGCGGTTATTAGATCGTAGCCTGGAGCTTTCCTTGGGTGTGTGTTGTGAGCTAAAACATGTTTGTGGTGGTAGATTGGATGCTTTAACGTAGTAAGAACCTCTTGTAAGAGAGGTTTGAGTACGCCTCAAGATGATCAGCGAATGCGTCAGCCTTCTCTTGCTCGTTCCGAGTCCACTCTCCATCTCTTGTTCTAACTAGGGAGTCTGCTTTTGGTGGCTGTTTGATTTTTCGCGTGACTTTCGTGTGTGAATAGTCGGTTGATTTAGTAGCCGAGAAATTTTTCAGATAAGTTTTGACGCCTCGATTTTTGTGATCAGTGAGCATTTCTTTAAATTTCTTGATGACTCTATTTAAGTTGGTTTTATCGATTGGATCGCGTGTGAATTGCCAACGTTTTCTGAGTCTTCTCTTTTCGGTGAGTTTTTTTCTTATGTTGTTGGGTACGAATCCTGATTTTTTAATTTCTAGTGTTTTAGGAGTAGCACACCGTGCAACCTGTTGGATTGATTTTGTCAGGTATTCAACCGCTTCATTAATGTCTTGCTCTGTTTTTAGAGAAACATTTGAATTCAGCTTGTTAGCGAGGATAGTCCTAAATTCGTTCCAGTCGGTGTTTTTATCTGCTAGTCCAGGTAGCTTTGTTAAGAATTGAGCTTGCCACTCCGTAGAGATCATAATTATTGGAGTGTGATCTGAGGAAAGGTCCAAGTACGTACCTATTTTTAGATAGTTGCTTGAGATTCCTTTTGTAATGCAGATGTCAATAACATTGGGAATCTTGTTTCTATCTGTGGGCCAGTAGGTGGATTAACCCGTTAATAAATGCTGTAGTTTTTGCTCTGCAAGGCATGGTAAAGTTGTCTTCTCCGCGGGGTAACAAGTCTAGACCCCCAAGAAGTGTGCTTGACATTAAGGTCACCACCGGATAAAAAGTGGTGGCCAAGCGTATCGAAGTATGTTTTGAATTGAACTTTTTTAATAGATATATTAGGTGGACAATATACCGTCGAGAAAACCATTTTTCCTTGCAAGTCTTCAATTTCCACAGATGTACTAGCTTAGATTTTTTTTGCTAATTTGGGCATTGCTCGACGTTTTGTACTATTCTTAATTATAATTGAAGTGCCTCCTCTGGCCTTACCTTCTGGATGTTGAATGTGGTGTAGAGAGTATTGTGGAATTTTGATGTAACTTTTTTCTGTCATGTCGGATTCTGAAATGAGCATAATGTCTAGATCTTATAATGTGAGAAAGGTTTTTACCTCTTGCACATGATTGACCAAGCCGTTGGCGTTCCATACAGATTGCACTACACTCCGCAAAATTGGTACTGCCCTAGCTACTTGTGCAAGTAGCGGCTAGCTGCTGCTGTTCGGAAAAAAGCTGCTGGGTCAGTCGTACTTGTTAGAATTATTCTGCCATGGCATGCATCAAATGCATTTACATGCATCATTTGATGCAGGTAATGCATCAAATATTCAACAACACAATCAACAAGCTCACAAAGGATTGGAGGAGCAGGCAAAGAAAATGAAAATGGTATCGAACAAAAATTTCCTCTGCAACACTGGGACAAACAAAATTTTATTAATTCCGTGGATGTTCCTGTCAATGAAATAAGTGTAAGAGGAGCAGTGCGACAAATGTCTTTATCTGGAGGACAGGGGTTTCAAAGATGTAACTGTACTCGTAAATGTTCTACCAATAGATGTTTATGTAAATCATCCGGAAAATTATGCAATTCAAAATGCCATGGAAGTTCATCATGTACTAACAAGTAAACTGATATGTACTAATACGTTATTTATATAATTATGAACGTACTACTTAATACCTTTAAATATAATTAAATTTGATGTTTATATAAATGTAATAAAGTAACAACCGTCAATAAAAATAAATTTCACAATTGGAAATTCAATTAACATAACATTCGTACATTTACCAACACAAACCAGTAAATCCTAAGATTGACCGATATGACATGGTAAAAGCCCGAAATTGTATTGATAATTCACTTTTTGGGCATTTACCAAATTAAATTGGTAAATCCTAGGTTTAACGCGTAAATCTTAGGATTTACCGGTTTCGGGCTTTACAGTAACATAATTACTAGAAAAACACGTTGAGGTTAAAAACCACAATAATTTGCATTCAAATGACATACGTAATCGCACAAGACGCTTTTAAACTGGGGTTGGATATGGCTTGATCCAAGCTTAAGGCTAGTTTTAGCGACTATTGGTAGCATTTTAAGGTATATCTGGTTTCAAAACCAAATCTTGTCTCAAGTATCGACTGTTAGTACGGGCATAAGACGCTTAATGGTAACAACTTAAATGCGGGTGGTGGTGATTGAAATACGTGGATAACCCTAATCTTGACTGCCGTGTAGAATGTGGCGTTTTTAATCCCGTAACTAGACGAAAGCTATTATTTGATGTTAAGAAAACTCTAACCGATAGAAAAATAAACGTAACGACTCGAATTTATCCTTCGTCACAAAGGTAATGTGCAAAATTTAAAACTACACTTATTCCAATAATCACTTTACTAAACAAACTATGTATTTGTCCCCTTTCCTAACCATAAGGTAGTCCTAAAAAATGTTAAACCAAAAGGTGGGTTCTCTTGTTTAAAAAAATACGTTTACCCTTTGTCCTAGCATTGGCTAGTTCCGACGGTATGCAAAGGTAAACAATGTCCATTTTAAAGCAGAGGGGTATACACTTCTGAAGACACATTTCTAAGATATATTTTTAAATAAAATCAGAGCAACACAGGTAAGGCAGTTACGTTTAGTTCAAATAAGCATTTGCTGGTACAAGCCGTAAGCTACGCCGCACGGATATTGATTTAAAATTTTTTTTGATTAAAAAAAATGGCGGATATAAACGCGAATTCATATAAAACGACGAGATTGATCCCACAAATCTATATAAAACCACGAGATTGACCACGCGAATCCATATAAACGCGGATTTATTAAAATAAAATCTTATTGGTGTATCATTTTGTAAGTTTAAATTTGACGCGCTAAATTTAAAACAGCCAGCGCCGTCGTGCCAACCTAACACGGTCGCCAACCGACCTCACGTGGGGACGCTCGAGCCTCATTCGTTATCAACCTAGCTTCAAGCAAGTACTCCCAAGAAGTACTTAGAAAGTACCAAGCAAGTACTCCCAAGAAGTACTTGCAAAATAAAACATAAACACAAGTTTTAGTGATTTTATTTAACGACGAATCCTTTGCCTTTGAGGCGTCTTCAGTGCAACACGGCATTACATCCGATTGTTGGAAGACAACAAAAACAGCAGCTCTAGCCAGCGAAACTCCATTTGGTCTTTCGAGACGGATTACTATCGAAAATCGCATCACGTGGGAAGACTCATTAGGTTAATCTCGACAGCATCGCAATAAGGTATTTATCCTGTTTTATTTCCATCAATCCTTTTACTTTAAACTGACTCAATTTTGTTATTGATTCAATATTAGCATTGCTGACATCGTGTTATTAATATTTTTTACTTTTTGCAATTTTACGCTTAAGCAAACACAACGTGTCTCTAACGTCACGTGTATTCTTGATTTCCCTAACCTAATTCTTTGTTTCTACCACGCTTTCTTTATATTGTGAATTTCACAACCTCAATTTATTTTGGTTACCACGTGTTCTACAAATACGTAAATTGGCTTGAACGTTACGATTCATTCCAACCAGTTTTGTTAATATAAACTTACGGTCAACGTGCATTGTAAAATTTTCTTATATCTTTACCACGTTTTATTTCATAAATACAATTCAAACTTAATTCCATCACGCTCTCAATACAATTCGCTCAAGTAAACGGTATTCAATATATTATTACTATGGCAAAAACTCAAAATAAATTGTTATTAGCAGAGGCCGACTCTCTAATAAACCAGTTAAATCGATTCGAAACCTTTCTAACGTCTATTGAATCTGACTCTAACCTATCAGAAGTGATGTTAAAAAAATTAAAATTAAGATTGGAGCAGTTTGCGCCCATAAACAAATCTTACAACAACGTCATGACGCAACTAAACGCAAATTCAGTCCTTAATGGGTCTCTCATGACTGAGGCTGACTTCGATGATCAATTCATTGACCTAAAAACTACCGCGGAACTCATAGTTGAGAAACAAAAAGTTGCAAATGATTCAAATTCTTTAAAAATAAATTTAAACAGGGGATCAAACGTAAAACTACCTCAAATAAAGTTACCCACGTTTTCCGGAAACTATGCGGATTTTAAAGGCTATTTTGATTCATTCATAGCGTTGGTTCATAACAATAATGATCTTACGCCAATTGAAAATTTATTTACTTAAAGTCAAGTTTAGATCATTCTGCTCAACGTTTGGTTTGCGATATTCAAATGTCGAACGAAAACTACGACATGGCTCTTGAAATATTACGCGAAAGATTTGACAATCCTAAATTAATTATACAGAGCCACATCAAGGCAATTTTGACTTAAAACCTCTTCACAAAGATTCTTCTTCACAAATTCATAGATTGTATGATGAACTCTCAAAACACCTCCGGGCATTAAATAATTTAAACGTTTCTGTAAATCATTGCAACGCGTTCATTGCGCACATCCTAATATCAAAACTTGACGTTGAAACCAGATCCGAATTTAGCAAATTAAAGCCTCGCGAAATTCCTTCTATTTCAGACATCGAGTCATTTCTAAAAAAAAAATCTCAATTAGTAGAAGAGTTAAAAGATTGCAATCACGTAAATTCATTTAAGCCAAATAGAGTCAAAGATCAACGATTTAGTCATCCTCCAAAATTAGCTTTAGTAACTGCCAGTCAATCGGTGACATGCCCAATTTGCAACGAAACGCATTCGATTGTGCGCTGTCCTACATTTTAGCCTATTCTGTCCAGCAAAGACATGAAGCTATTGGTCCGTTAAATAAGTGCAAAATTGTTTGAGTCATCCTAGTAACTCAAAGTGCAACTCACGCTTCGTGCAGACACTGTCGTAAACGACATCACTCCTTATTGCATTTTGACCAAATTTCTAAACCCGAACCTCCGCTGTCGAATGCGACAGAAGCCGCTATAAACTCCTCTACCGAATCAGCTGAACAATCTCAAATTGCATTGGCTTGTTGTGGTGTTTCTAACCAGGTTCTCCTTTCCACAGCATGTGTAAAGGTTAAAAATTCAGAAGGTAAATGGATTGCTGCGCGAGCTATTTTAGACACCGGGAGTATGAATTGTTTTATTACCGAATCGCTGTGCAAGGCACTCAAACTAAAACTGCAGCGCGTGAACACCAATATAAGTGGAATTAATTCTTTGCAAAATCAAAAAATAAACTCTGCAGTCAAGGTTTGCATATCTTCAAACCAAAATAACTACCAAAATAACATATCTTGTTTAGTTATCCCTAAGATAACGTCATACCTTCCCTCAGTTTCATTTAACAGTAATTACCTCAATATTCCGGAAAACATAGAATTAGCTGACATTCATTATAACAAATCTGGACCTATTGACTTGCTTTTGGGGGTATCAATCTTCTACGAGTTGCTGTGCATAGGTCAAATTTCTTTAGGAAAAAACAAACCTACCCTACAAAAAACGCTACTGGGTTGGATAATATCGGGAAACATGATCACGAGTCATCAACAACACCCAGCAGTCATTCCAAACGTGACTGTGGCAAATCTATCAATTATGAATGAGCAATCAGACAAAGCTTTAAACAAATTTTGGCAGCTCGAGGAAGTGCATCCAAACAGCAAATCGTCACTTCTATCCAAAGAAGAATTTTTTGCGAAAGTCATTTCAAGGACACTATAACTCAAAATGCCTCAGGGAGATTCTCTGTTTCCATTCCATTTAACGCGAAATTATCTAAGCTAGAGAGTCAAGAACTCACGCGGTTGATAGATTCTTACGACTATCTTGGAATTCCATCTCGGATGACTTGCAATTCGAAGTCAAGTTAAACTCAAATTTCAAAAACAATTCTAAAAGATCGATTCTGTCAGTTATCTCCCAACTATTTGATCCCTTGGGATTGCTCGCGCCCATTGTCATTCGAGCAAAAATCTTAATTCAAAAATTATGGGAAGCAAATTTGGATTGGGATGAAAGTTTGCCTCAAAGTTTGAATTCTGAATGGGAAACTTTCAAGACTGAATTTTTGTCGTTGACTTTAGTAAAGGTTCAAAGGTGCGTCATACCAACAAACTCCCATTCTGTGCAACTCCATGGATTTGCAGACAGCAGTTCCGTTGCTTACGGAGCTTGCGTCTATGTTAGATCCAAAAATTCTTACAATCAAATCCACACACGGCTATTATGCGCAAAGTCTCGCGTAGCACCCCTCAAAGGAGCTACAATACCACGCCTAGAATTGTGCGCTGCCTTACTTTTAGCGCAACTGGTTCAAAAAGTCCGAGTATTACTTTCCGGTTCAGTCTCTGAAGTATATCTTTGGACGGATTCTACAATTGTTTTAAACTGGATTAATTCTGCGCCAAACAAGTACAAAATATTTGTAGCTAATCGCGTCGCCGCTATCCAGGAATTATCTGACCAAACGGCGTGGCATCATGTTCGATCTCAGAACAATCCTGCTGACATGATCTCCCGGGGTATTGCTATAAAAGATATCCTAGATAATCAATTGTGGAGGAATGGCCCGCAGTTTCTTCAAGAACCCCAAGCAGAATGGCCTAAAACAATATTAAAGCCTAATTTGGAGACTACAGAAATTAAGTCAACGTGTTTACTATCAGCTTGCGCGCATCCAAATACGACCTTGGTGAATTTGTCTCATTCAATCGACTGCTTTTCAGAATCAGATATTATGACTAGGTTTTCTAGTTTGACAAAATTACAACGAGTTATCTCGTGGTTGCTTCGATTCATACACAATTCGCGGGTTTCTAATACCTTAAAGCACACGGGTCCTCTCACCACAATCGAATTAAAAAGGTCATTGCAAATCTTGGTCAAAATTTGCCAATATAGGGCATTTGGCAAGGAAATTAAGGCGTTGAAACAAAATGACCATCTTAACACCAGTTACAGTATCATCTCTTTAAACCCTTTTTTGGATGAAAACGAAATTCTTCGTGTGGGTGGGAGAATAAAAAATTCTAATTACTCGTTTGACAAAAAGTTTCTAATACTATTGCCAAAATCGCATCATTTCACGAATTTAATTTTTAATGACTTCCATTACAAATTGCAACATTGTGGTGAGCAGCAACTCCTGTGCTCTGTTCGTGAAGCCTACTGACCTATTTCTGGAAAAAACACTGCGAAAATGATTATTCGTAAATGCATAAAATGTTTCAGAGCCAATCCTCGTCATACAATCCTCTTATGGAAATTTACCCTTAAACGCCTTCAGGCTGAGGCACCTGCCTTCTACCATACCGGTCTTGATTTTGCGGAACCCGTTTTGATACGCGATCAAAAAACGCGAGGCGCAAAAACCATTAAGGCCTATATTTGTTTGTTTATTTGTATGACAACAAAGGCTATCCACTTAGAGTTAGTCTCAGACTTGACCACGGAAGGTTTCCTATCGGTGTTAAAGCGGTTTATTAGTAGAAGAGGCATGCCATATTCATTGTCCAGCGACAATGCCAAAAATTTTGTTGGCGCTCATAATTACTTGCGTGAATTGTATGAGTTTTAGCCAATGCACATACTCAAAGGTCAATTCATGACCACTTGGCCATCCGAGGTATTAAGGGAATTTATAATCCGAGGAACCCCACGAAGGTGGAATATGGGAAAGCAACATTAAATCTACAAAGGCGCACTTAAAAAGGTTCTAGGCAATACGTGCCTAACGTACGAACATTTTATACAGTCTTAACTCAAATTGAGTCAGTTCTAAATTCTCGCCCTCTCACCTTTATCCTCTGACCCAAATGACCTAGATCCTCTTACCCCTGGTCACTTCCTCATTGGAAGACCCTTAACTGCCATTGCAGAAAGAGAGTTAACCAACACCATGGAAAATCAGCTTATCTTAGTGCTTATCAAAGAAGACAACTTACCACCATTGTCATGGGCACTTGGACGCGTCGTAACGGTCCACGTCGGCAATGACAACGTGATCCGCTCTGCATCGGTGCGCGTGAAAAATGGTGCAGTGATTAAACGCTCTGTGACAAGGTTGTGTGCTCTTCCTATGTGATGTACGGGAAGCGGGTAATTAATTGTTTTGTCAACATACTATAAATACGTGCACCGCTTTACTGACTCTACGCGCTACTGTGGTGCTCAATATTGTATATACGTCTTCTTCTTTTTTGCAAATATTAGTAATTTTTGTAATGATTTTTTGTTTAAAGAAAAAATATTTTTTGTGTTATCCGCATTTATGCGGTCGCTCTATTGATTGTTATTGATTGTTAATTGTTTACTTGTTATTATTATCTTTATTGAAATCTGCGTTATTTCAAGGCCGGTGGTAATGGTGTATCATTTTGTAAGTTTAAATTTGGCGCGCTAAATTTAAAACAGCCAGCGCCGTCGTGCCAACCTAACACGGTCGCCAACCGACCTCACGTGGGGACGCTCGAGCCTCATTCGTTATCAACCTAGCTTCAAGCAAGTACTCCCAAGAAGTACTTAGAAGTACCAAGCAAGTACTCCCAAGAAGTACTTGCAAAATAAAACATAAACACAAGTTTTAGTGATTTTATTTAACGACGAATCCTTTGCCTTTGAGGCGTCTTCAGTGCAACACGGCATTACATCCGATTGTTGGAAGACAACAAAAATAGAAGCTCTAACCAGCGAAACTCCACTTATAATACAATAGAAATTATTTTAATTGCCGCAAAATACCGCGAATGAAACGTAATCAAAATTTGGATTAAATTGATATCAAAAGGTGGTTTAGGATCGGTCTAACCACACTACTAGTAGTAATAAATTATGATTAACAATACTATTTAAGTTTAACAACTTAATCATATTCAGTGGATTGGTTAGATTAAAACAAATTTTCCAAAAAAAAAATTTAGAACAGTTTTTACAGAAAATCCTTGAACTCATCAATCGTTTTTCTAATGCCACTTGTTTTTGCCAGTAACGTTTTTTATAGTGTTTTAATTTTGACTTGTGTTATCGGCAAATTTTTAAATGACAACAATTATTTTTATTTGCAAATTTGGTAACAACACAGTTTTCTGATCATAGAAAAATTTATGGCTAGACAAAAAATACAATATATTAAAGGAAAGGACCATGACACTATACGCATTTTCTTTAACTACTAAAGTTAATTATTCAAAAATACAAACTTGTAAATACGTTTTATGTATACCTATAACTTCTAGGTATAATTTGATAATAAACATGAAAATTCATAATGAATAGAAACTAATTTAAGTTGTAATTATTCCTGTAGCAGATGTTTTTAACGTAAAACCTTATTATTTGAACAAACCTTAAAGTTTCACATAATTTGTATTCTCAAGGGCAATACGCAAGTGTGCTCGAGGCTTTCCTTAGTAAAGCAAAGACGTCCATATGCCTGAGGATGTGTAGATAAGAGGTAATTGGCAAAATGTAGTGTTCATATTTAGCTATAACGGAGTTCCTGTCATTTACATTCAATATCCGTTTTTGTTTAGTCGCATTCTATTAAATCACAGGCTAAAAAAGTCTTCAAATAAATATCGTAATCTGATAGTAAAATTAAGGGTGGTATAGTCTAAACAAAAGTATGTATACATAATTATGTATAATTTTTGGTATAAGTTGGTTCCGATACTACCATATCGTCTAGACATAATAATCAAAAATAGAGTCACCAAAACAAACAAGCAATAAAATACTATATTAAAAAGGAAAATGTACACTGTAAAATTCAATCACGTTTTAAGAATGTAATTATGTAAGAGTCTACAATTTACATATAAAGTGCTCTTTCTATTAAATTAAATACATAAAGTAACTTATAGTACTGCTATTTCAATAAATCAATATATGAAATTATAATCATGTTTTCTCAACAGCGCTGCTTAAAAGAGGGTGATATCATTATAATGCTGTTAACAAAAGATCAATTCGCTTTCATTGTCTGCGTATTCGTGCCATTTGTATATTAATTGTAATATATATTCTACCCTCTGAGATTTTAATTTATTGCTATTTACGAAATCCAAAATTGCGTTGTTTAACTCTTGTTGTAGGCGAAGCTGATTAACCGTAGCAATTTAGTAAATTAATCGGAAATTAGACGTTTGTTTAAAAGTTAGAATGAAGTTTACTGGTTTAAGCTTATAACTTTACCTAGCCTACTTCAAGTAAACAATATATACATAAGTTTCCAATACCACGATAATCTAATACATACATATGTATGTATAATATATATGTTATATTGTTGAAATGCGGCCTCAGCAAATTTCATTTAGGTAAATTTTATATTGAAAACTTAATTAATCAAAAATAAATTTACATTGCAAAAAAATGCATTAACTTCGACCAAAACGTGTACAAGAAAATCGTCCCTAGCCATAATTAATTTTTACACAGACAATTACGTAAAGCCGAATCTCAAGTTAGTTATTTTCATACTTACTGAATGAACGTTAACAACAATCTTCAAGTTAATGTGGAATCTGAACCACAGACCAAATCATTCTATAACAACCATATCAAACCTATCATGTATTACGCGAAGCACCCATTCAGGTATATTTATATAATTCTGTCTACTATCTAGCAAACATAATGTGTGATTTGCCCAACTACATATAATGATAATACATGTGTATACTTGAAAACTCAAAAATTGCTTACATGGTCAATGAAAAAGTTTTGGCGGATACATTTTTTATAATTTACGTTGATACCTCTGCAAAAACTGTATAATAACAAAATAGTGAAAATTTAAATTTTCTACAGAATTGTTTATACGCATGTTCATTTCAAAAGTATCCAGTCAAAATTACTTTTGTGTTTTAGTAAATTTGAGATATAGAAAAAACTCGTTGATTTAAATGGCGAGGGAAACGTTTAAAAGCTTCTTGGATAACCTTGCATGCCTAGATCTGTTGATCTGTTTATTACTTGACAGTAACATTGGCGATATTTTGAAGTCGCTGTTAGTACCGTGACCATTACTTGCTTTACATCTAAAGTAGCTTACTGGATTTACGACTTTACGTACCTTCCAAAGCAAGAAGACAACCACAACAAAGTGAGCCTCTGTCCGGATTCAAACTGGGCGCCTTAACGTTAGCAGTTGATTGCGCTAATAACCATACCAATAACCGTCTCTGTTTAAATGCAATATACTATTTAAATTTTAAGTTTAACTTCCTCCGCACCAGCTAACCCTACTTAAAAACTTTAAAAAGCACCCCCTACCTTGCGATACATTATTTTATACGTAGTAAAAAATTCGTAGTTCATCAACGATAAAAAATTGAATTAGTGGATTTGTTTACGAGATATTTAAAATATTTTTTAATACATGTTATTATAAATTAAGCGCACCCCCAAAATTTTTTAAATCTTCACTACAATTTATTTTATTTCACCTTTTGCCATTCTCATCTGCCGTGAGAGAGTTGGAGTGGTCTCTAACTTGATCCTGGTATCTGTTGCTAAATACTTGAACACATTCCTCAACGGTAGGTATTTGAAGATCACAATAGATTACATAATTTGGAACGAACCAGGGGCATCAGTGATAATTGTACGGGTTTTAACTGGAACCGTTGAATCTTGTCAATGTTGATTTTAGGATGCATCCTCCTTGAAATAAATACCTTTGCAAAGATTACACAAATTTGTAAAAGTATTAAGTACCTGTTCGATACATTTCTTTTTATTCTGCAGCAACGATTTTTCTAACCTGTTGCTTCTGGTTATTGCAGAATTTCTTAAGTGACAACGGAGGCCTACGTCTATTTTCCGAGCATGATGAATTGTATTCTCCTTCTACTGTACCTCAAGCTGTTACTTTTGATTTAGACGCTACTCCATCAGTCTTTTATTTTCCATGATTCGAGAATATTTACTAATGATGGCAAAAGTTTTTGCTTCTCGGCTGAAGTAAAATTTGGTGTACGAATATTAAGATTTTATTGTCGCAGAAAGTTATTAGTTAGGGGTTTGAAGTGTAGCTCATTGGTTAAACTCGATTTGGATAACGATTGTTATATTAAACAATTAATTTTTCTACATAATTTCTATAACTAATATTTACATTATAAATTTATTTATTTTACTTACATCTTGACTCACTTACAACTTCCAACTTCCACTTACGACTTTCAACATTCGACTCTTCATTGTCGACTAACTATTGTCGACTAACCTATTTTTTACCTCATTTATTCTGTTTTCGCGTAACCAAGCCCAAATGCTTGATAAATGAATATTTGTGGACTGTAATTGCGTCGTTATGTTGATTTGATGAAAATATTGTCACTTACCAGTGGCAGGTGGTCGGATCTTCTCCTTCCTTCGGATAAAGGAATCAAAGGGAACGAAATGGTAGGAAAAACAAGGAACACACTGATAAGCACTATGATTAGAAATAAATTCACGATTATCCAGCGAGTGGAACACAAAATAACCCGGTGGTTAATTCTTAGTCAGCACGTTTCTTCGGATCTATCAACACACACACCTTTTTAAATTCGACCTTTAGTGCGCCCACACGATGCGCACCAGGAAAAAGACCAAACGGCGTTAACACATTCGTTCACACAACCATTTAGCTTATCATATATTTTCGTACCCACTTAAGCTATTTGATGACGGTGTTCCTGTTCATTTGATTGAGTTTACTTCATTTTATATACAGGGTAGACATATGTGACATTATTATATGTATTGGAAAACATGTATACAATCCATTAATTCATACTAAACTTATCATACTCATGTTACGCGTTTATAAAACGATTCAAAAGAAAATAATTAATTTCGCTTTAAATTTACAACTACACTTGTAAATGTCAATTTATTAATAGATTAAAACATCACTGTCAACTTAAAACAAGAATACCAATACAGAATCCGAAAAAATAACCATTGAACTCACTAAATTTTTATAACAAAACAAACTTTAAGTAAACAGTTTAAGCATATACTTAAATTTTTATTTAAGTAAACTGCGGTGCAACCGGGCATGAGAAATTTTCTTAAGTTTAAGTTTTTTTTAAATACTGCGGTGCAACCGGGCATAAGTGACTTTTAACTTATTGTACCCGTAACTCGTATTTACGATACGTTTGGCGCTATTGACGGATGAATATACATACGTTTACCAATAACAAACTTACTGGTAACGTTATTGATCACTTACGGGCAACTTACGGTGAATATATCGGCCCTAAGTGCACATTCAAACATACTAGCAGCGAGGTTACTGGAAAATTGTGCCCAAACTCGTAGATTTAAACGACTAAAACCTCTGGATTTAACTCGAAGGTTTTCATGATCTGATTTTCACAGCGAAGTAACTCAAAATAGTAAACAATTGTGGTGCTAAGCTTGTTCTTGTGATCCTTAATTTCGTGACTTTTAAATTGAAGATGGTTTGAAATCAAAATTTTAACTAGTGAACTGAAGGTGAAAGAGATGTTATGTGGAAGTAATCAGACCATTTACTGAATGTTATTAGATATCGACACTTCATAGGTCAATTGGCGTAACCCTCAAAATTTCGAAAATCGAGTTATGCATATATTTGGGTTCCAAATGTCGTAACGCACCTTTTCTATCATTTTTTTAACCGGAATTATGAATTTAATGCGTTAAAATCATTGGAAAACACTCTTTGGTCGTAAGTGTTCGCCTAATTTTAGAGTCAGGTCAAATGGCGTAACCATCGTAAAGTCGTATAAAATGCCAAAAACTGTTCATCAAAATTTACTGAAGCGTTTATAAATTTTTAATAATTATTGCAGTATGAAGAATTTCGAAGAACAAAAGAATTTTTTAGCTGCATGTGTTAAAAGAATGGAAATTTTTCTTTTGGCTACCCTTGACATTAGTCAAAAATTAATAAGTTATTTAGATTATAATAAAACCGTCGTGAATTCTCCTAAAGCGAAAAGTCGTGGTAAGAAGCAACCTCCAAATAAGACTCCAATTTTGATTCACACAGCTATGGAGATTTTTATTAAAGATAATTTGTAGAATTGTCTTTCTTGCTTCATTTTTTAATAAATGCGGTTAGAAAACCTTTACTTTATGTTAAAATTATAAAAACAAACTAACATTTAACTGCAAGTCAATGGGCTTAACCTACAAGTTTAAAGCAGCAACATTAAAAATGAGCACAGGTCAATAGGCGTAACCATCAATTTTGTTTAAATATTGCTTAATATCTGTGAAACCCAGTGTAGTATCATTTCAGAATCATTTGAAATTGACGCAAACCAAACTTATTGACTAACATTGAAATTTTCATCCATAATAATGCATCTTTGAATAATTTATACAGTTTTACTGCCTCCTGAAAAAATGTAAAATGAGGGTTACGCCAATTGACCTATGAAGTGTCGATATAAATGATTGTAAATGAAAACAAAGAATTTTAAAATGAAATGTCCTGAGCCACCTGCAGCACAAATTCCTTTTCTTCTTTCTCCTTTATGGGAGGATAGGGATTAAATGTTTTAAAATTATTTTGTATACACTGCTTTATAAAAACAAAATAAATCCTGCCAATTCGTCGTTTAGTCGTTACAAATGGTATTTATCCGCAATAGTCCGGTCCTGCACAATGTTGACGTGTGGCGAATGTAAAAGGAACGCGACAAAATACGAAGATTTAATACAATGCAAGATGAAATGCAAGTTGAACTACCATATTGAGTGTATTGGCATGTCGTTAGAGACATGGAACAAACTAAACAATAGCGAATCTGGCAGTAAGTGGAGCTGTGGGAGATGCGACACAGAAAACTCAACAAACATAACCTCACTAGCGTCACAGATTACAGGTGCTACCTCAGTTATCCAAGAATCATACTCGCAAGATAACATAATGGAAAACCCTCCGATCAATCAGAATCCCTCAGAAAACATACCAGATGAAGTCGAAACCCCAAAATGGCAACGGGTAAATCCAAAAAAGCGTAGGGGATCACCAACGGTAGCAACCAGAAGCGTCCGTCAAAGGCGCATCACCGAGTTCGGTACGCCAAACCAGGTAAATCAAATACACCAAATAAACACAAAAAATCGTTTCCAGCCTCTCACAAATATAGTAAACGAAGTAAATGTAGAAAGAGTACTAAAGGTCATTAAACCACCTCCAATATTTGTACCAAATATTCAAGAAATTCAACCACTAAAAGAAATCCTCGATGAAGTGGCTAAAGACGGTTACTCTATAAAAATAATTGGGCGAGATAACACCAAAATTCAACCGGTAAATGGAGAAAATTACTCAGCCATAATAAAAGCTTTAAATACCAAAAAGGTGGAAAATCATACCTTCCAGCTAAAAGAAATGAGAAATTTCAGAGTTGTCTTAAAGGGCATACACTTCTCGACCGAACTACAAGATATTAGTCAAGCAATCGAAACACATGGACATAAAGTAGCTCGTATTACTAATATGGTTCACAAAACATTGAAGTATCCCTTATCAATGCACTTAGTAGAACTATCACCAAGCGTAAACAATAAGAATATCTATGAAATTAACCGGCTAATGTCAAATACTGTTGTAATAGAACCACCCCACCAAAAACGCGAAGTAGTGCAGTGCCTAAGATGTCAACGCTACGGCCACACGAAAGCTTATTGTAACCGTCAACCTAGATGTGTAAAATGCGCCCAGAATCATCCCACGAAGGACTGCAAGAAGAATATCGAAACAAAACCCAAATGTGTACTGTGTGATGAAGAACACCCTGCAAATTACAAAGGTTGTTCTGTCTACAGGGAAATTCGAGAAAGAAAGTTTCCTGCCCTGAGACAAAAACAACAGAATTCACAAACACTCCCTCCTGTAACACAAAATTTAGCACCCCAACAAACGAGGACCTTCCACTCAAGAGTATCATATGCAAACATGGTAAATGGAACAACATTAAACAACCAAGTATACAACACCCAACAACAACCCCTCCAGGCTTCAAATCAAAACACTGGTACCCTAGAAAAAATGATGATCACACTTATGGATAGGATGGATCAAATGCTAACTATCCTTATGAAGCTCGTGTCAAAAATGCCATAATGTTGTACTCCACAAAGTTAGCAGTATGGAATGCCAATGGCTTGTCCCAACATGGGCAAGAGTTAGTAACCTTTATCAATAACCAAAAAATCGACATCATGTTGGTATCCGAAACCCATTTCACGGATCGTAGTTATTTAAAAATTCCGCATTACACAATTTATCATTCTAGACACCCTGATGGTACAGCTCATGGTGGTTCTGCCGTTATCATCAAAACCTCGCTGAGACACTACGAGCTTCCCAAATATCAACAGGAGCACCTACAGGCTGCGAGTGTTATGGTCGAGGAGCTGGGAGGTCCCATAATTTTTTCAGCTATCTATTGCCCCCCCAAGCACATAATTAAGGAAGCTAGCTTCACGAACTTTTTTGAGACTCTTGGCCACCGTTTTATTGCCGCAGGTGATTTTAATGCCAAACACCATCATTGGGGCTCCAGAACCCCAAATCCCCGAGGCAGAGAATTACTGAAAACCCTAATAAGCAAAAACCTTAACCATCTGTCGACAGGCTACCCAACGTATTGGCCAACTGACAGAAACAAAACCCCGATGTATTGGATTTTTGCATCACAAAAGGTATAGCCCATACTTACTTAGAAGCAAAACCCTGCCTGGATTTGTCGTCGGACCATTCCCCTATCTTGATAGAACTCAGTTCCCAAATAGTAAAAAGAAATAAACCAACCACATTATGTAACAAACATACTGACTGGGTTACATTCAAAGCATTAATCGAAGAGAACATTGAATTAGCTACACCGCTCAAGTCCGAACAGGACCTCATCTTGGCGGTGGAACACTTGACATCCACTATTCAGAGGGCAGCGTGGGCGTCAACTTCTGATCAGAACTACGCAGAAAAACAAGATTGTCCTCCCAGCGTTAAGAAAGCTATTGCCAAGAAACGCAAACTTAGAAAAATTTGGCAAAACACTAGACACCCAAGCGATAAGACAAGACTAAATCGTTCGACACAAGAACTAAAAGATCTTTTAAGCGAACTGAAAACAAAGCAGTCCAAACCTACTTGGAAAACTTAACACCACTAGAATCGAGCGATTATTCCCTATGGAAAGCCACGAGGAACCTCCAACGCCCAACACCTTTGCACCACCGATCAGAAAAGCGGACGGAAACTGGGCAAGAAGCGACCAGGAGAAGGCGAACACTTTCGCAGAACACCTGGGGGAAGTTTTCAAACCATTTCCAGCAGAAACCCAAGAAATGGACCAGTCTGACGTGTTAATTAACAGCCCTTATAACGAACGACTAACAAACAAGCCATTCAAAATAAATGAAGTACAACAGGTTATTAAAACAAAACTAAACCCCAAAGGCGCCCGGTTATGATCTCATAACCGGGAGAGTAATAAAAGAGCTGCCTGAAAAGGGAATAAGATTTATCACCTATATATTCAACGCAATCCTTCGCCTGAATGTCTTCCCGATGCAATGGAAGGTTGCAGAAATAATAATGATACCCAAACCTGGCAAACCTCCTCAGGAACCAACCTCTTATAGGCCAATTAGTCTCCTGCCTGTATTGTCAAAGGTCCTGGAGAAACTTTTGCTTCAAAGAATCCACCTGAAATTGCTAGAAGAGAATATTGTACCCGAACACCAGTTTGGTTTTAGGAAGAGTCACTCTACCATTGAGCAGGTACATCGCGTGGTGGATGAAATCGGCAAGAACCTTGAAGCTAAGAAGTATTGTACTGCTGCCTTCATAGACATCTCACAGGCATTTGACAAGGTTTGGCACGATGGGCTGTTAGTAAAAATCAAGCAAAAACTGCCTGAAGCATACCAACTGCTAAAATCCTACCTCTCGGAGAGAACGTTTCGAGTTAAGTGTGGAGAACACTACTCAGGCCTCTGTGCTATAACATCTGGGGTACCACAAGGAAGCATATTGGGTCCGGTGCTTTATCTCGTGTATACGGCTGATCTGCCAACAACAAACTTTACCACGACTGCCACCTTTGCCGACGACACGGTAATTATGGCCTCACATAAAGACCCCTTCCATGCGTCGGAAGACCTACAATACAGTTTGGACCAAGTTCAAAAATGGTTAAAAATGGCGCATTAGAACCAATAACACAAAGTCGGTTCATGTTACATTCACCACGATGAAAGGTGTTTGCCCACCGGTATCCCTCAATGGTTGTATACTACCACAGGCAGACGACGTGAAATATTTAGGCATGCACCTAGACAAACGTCTTACGTACGGAAAGCATATTTGGACAAAGCGCAAACAGCTGGGCCTCAAATTTAGAGAAATGTACTGGTTACTGGGACCCAAATCCCAAATTTCACTGGACAACAAAGTTCTACTGTATAAGTGCATTATTAAGCCCATATGGACATACGGCATCCAACTCTGGGGATCAGCTAGCAACTCAACATTGCGATAATCCAGAGATATCAATCAAAGTGCTCCGCACCATCGTTAACGCACCTTGGTATATAACAAATGAAACCATTCACAACGATCTGCAAATAAAAATGTGAATAAAGAAATACAAACCTATAGTGAAAACATCGAAATAAGTTAAGTGCCCACCCAAATAGGTTAGCTGTGAACCTCTTGAACCCAACCTCATACTTCGAAGGCTAAAAACACTCCCCCGCGGATCTACCCAATAGATTTGTGTAAGCCCTCTAAATCGCAATAGTGGTTTAAACTGAACTTAGCAATACTGCAATACCTAACCTAGTAAGTAACCCTTTGAGGAAGTCATGTCACTGGACATGATCTTCTATGACGTTGTAAAGCTAATCAAATTTACTGAATGTTGTAAAACAGATTGTAAATAATATAGGATGTCAATAAAAAAAAAATTTATCCGCATTTACTAACTTTAATTTTTCACATGATTTAGAAAATATTTAATATAAAAAATTATTTATTTTTTGATGTAGGTTTCCGAGTTATTACAAAACAAATCTAACTATTTTTTCATTAATATTAATATCCCGCGTGATACAAAAAACATTTAAAATAGAAAATTATTAAATCTTACACAAAATATTTTTCGTAATGTTAAAACTTTTATTGAAATTATATATGTCATTATTAACCTTTGAAATTAATATTTGATTCAAATTTTTTAAAAATTATAACGTTAAATGAACAATAAAACTGAACTGCTGTCATCAGACGTTTTATATTAATAGTGCAATTACATGGAAACGAATATAACGTATTGTCATTTGAGACGATGTCTTGATCCATAAAATTTGAAAGATAATCGCGGGTTAAGGAACAACCTACATAAGAACTCATTAAATAGGAAAAACTTAACCCCAATACATTATTTGTAGCTTAGATGAGTAGATGGCTGTAGACATTACTTAAACCTTCGATGTCGGTTTTTCTGTTCATCGCATTTTTTCCTCTTGATGCAAATCATTTCGTGAAGAAGTCGATCTTTGTAATTGGTGACTGATTTGATTATCTTGGCATTTGAAAAGGCAGCATTATGTCCATCAATTAAAATATGTTTGGCAATCGCAGTGGTTTCTGGTTTATTACATCGAATACTTGAAACATGTCCACTCATTCGTTTATGAAGCCATTGGTTAGTTTGGCCAATATATACAAGATTACAATCCTGGCATTCCACTTTGTATATCAGATCTGACTTCTTTTCTTGCGGTACAGGGTCTTTTAGTTTGGCATAAAGTTGTCCAATGTTATTAGTTGATTTGAACGTCATATTAATGTTGTGAGGTTTTAAAACTTTTTATCTTTTCACTTAGTCCTCGAACGTATGGCATAACTGTGTAGCTAGCAGTTGGACCTTTATTGCACATACTTCCATTATAAATTTGTTTACACGATCTTTTATGATTTTATTTATTAACACTTTGGATATCCGTTCTTGTTTAAGGTTTCTTTCACTGTTTTAAAGTACCTTTTCTGTAATCGCCATGAGTTGATTTTAAGGATCTATCGCCTAATCCTATAGCTGTTTCTATTAATTGACTTTTATGGTGATAGGAATTATAGTTTAAATATCTTCCTGACTACGTTGGTTTTTAAGTCCATTTATATTTCAAGAAAGTACTTTCGCGAATCAGTTGGATGTCTAGAAATGTTATTTTGTTAAGTTCTTCTTTTTCGATAGTAAATTGTAGGCGAGGATGGAACCCATTAAAATGTTCGATAACAAAATCTTTGTAGTCCTTTGGAATAGCGGTGATAATATCATAGACGTACCGTTTGTAAAAAGGTAGTTGAAAAGGGAGTGATGAAATTCGGTCTTCTTCTAAAATTTCCATGACCAAATTGGAAATTGTAGCTGAAATCGGACTTCCCATAGCAGTGCCAATATAATTAGATCAATATAATGGGAGGCTTTATAAACAAATTTTATGTT
>JARFIX010000555.1:0-21323 GCA_036346125.1 Lycocerus yunnanus | reverse complement strand
AACAATTTGAAACTATCAGTTCTAAATTGTTTATTTGAGAATTTCAAATTGACAACTTCAAATTGAAGTATAGTTAACAATTTGAAACTATCAGTTCTAAATTGTTTATTTGAGAATTTCAAATTGCAAACTTCAAATTGAAGTATAGTTAACAATTTGGAATTTTTAGTTCTAAATTGTTTATTTGAGAATTTCAAATTGACAACTTCAAATTGAGTATAGTTAACAATTTGAAACTATCAGTTCTAAATTGTTTATTTGAGAATTTCAAATTGACAACTTCAAATTGAAGTATAGTTAACAATTTGAAACTATCAGTTCTAAATTGTTTATTCGAGAATTTCAAATTGACAACTTCAAATTGAAGTATAGTTAACAATTTGGAATTTTAGTTCTAAATTGTTTATTTGAGAATTTCAAATTGACAACTTCAAATTGAAGTATAGTTAACAATTTGAAACTATCAGTTCTAAATTGTTTATTGAGAATTTCAAATTGACAACTTCAAACTGAAGTATAGTTAACAATTTGGAATTTTAGTGCTAAATTGTTTATTTGAGAATTTCAAATTGACAACTTCAAATTGAAGTATAGTTAACAATTTGAAACTATCAGTTCTAAATTGTTTATTTGAGAATTTCAAATTGACAACTTCAAACTGAAGTATAGTTAACAATTTGAAACTATCAGTTCTCAATTGTTTATTTGAGAATTTCAAATTGACAACTTCAAATTGAAGGATAGTTAACAATTTGAAACTATCAGTTCTAAATTGTTTATTTGAGAATTTCAAATTGACAACTTCAAATTGAAGTATAGTTAGCAATTTGGAATTTTTAGTTCTAAATTGTTTATTTGAGAATTTTAAATTGACAACTTCAAATGGAAGTAAAGTTAACAATTTGTAATTTTAGTTCTAAATGGTTTATTTGAGAATTTCAAATTGACAACTTCAAATTGAAGTATAGTTAACAATTTGAAACTATCAGTTCTAAATTGTTTATTTGAGAATTTCAAATTGACAACTTCAAATTAAAGTATAGTTAACAATTTGGAATTTTTAATTCTAAATTGGTTATTTGAGAATTTCAAATTGACAACTTCAAATTAAAGTAAAGTTAACAATTTGTAATTTTTAGTTCTAAATTGTTTTTTGAGAATTTCAAATTGACAACTTCAAATTAAAGTATAGTTAACAATTTGGAACTTTTAGTTCTAAATTGTTTATTTGAGAATTTCAAATTGACAACTTCAAATTGAAGTATAGTTAACAATTTGAAACTATCAGTTCTAAATTGTTTATTTGAGAATTTCAAATTGACAACTTCAAATTGAGTATAGTTAACAATTTGAAACTATCAGTTCTAAATTGTTATTTGAGAATTTCAAATTGATAACTTCAAATTGAAGTATAGTTAACAATATGTAATTTTAGTTCTAAATTGTTTATTTGAGAATTTCAAATTGACAACTACAAATTGAAGTATAGTTAACAATTTGAAACTATCAGTTCTAAATTGTTTATTTGAGAATTTCTAATTGACAACTTTAAATTGAAGTATAGTTAACAATTGAAACTATCAGTTCTAAATTGTTTATTGAAAATTTCAAATTGACAACTTCAAATTGAAGTATAGTTAACAATTTGGAATTTTAGTTCTAAATTGGATGTTTGAGAATTTCAAATTGACAACTTCAAATTGAAGTATAGTTAACAATATGTAATTTTTAGTTCTAAATTGTTTATTTGAGAATTTCAAATTGACAACTACAAATTGAAGTATAGTTAACAATTTGAAACTATCAGTTCAAAATTGTTTATTTGAGAATTTCTAATTGACAACTTCAAATTGAAGTATAGTTAACAATTTGGAATTTTAGTTCTAAATTGGATGTTTGAGAATTTCAAATTGACAACTTCAAATTGAAGTATAGTTAACAATATGTAATTTTTAGTTCTAAATTGTTTATTTGAGAATTTCAAATTGACAACTTCAAATTGAAGTATAGTTAACAATTTGTAATTATTAGTTCTAAATTGTTTATTTGAGAATTTCAAATTGACAACTTCAAATTGAAGTATAGTTAACAATTTGGAATTTTTAGTTCTAAATTGTTTATTTGAGAATTTCAAATTGACAACTTCAAATTGAAGTATAGTTAACAATTTGAAACTATCAGTTCTAAATTGTTTATTTGAGAATTTCAAATTGACAACTTCAAATTGAAGTATAGTTAACAATTTGAAACTATCAGTTCTAAATTGTTTATTTGAGAATTTCAAATTGACAACTTCAAATTGAAGTATAGTTAACAATTGAATTCAGTTCTAAATTGTTTATTTGAGAATTTCAAATTGACAACTTCAAATTGAAGTATAGTTAACAATTTGAAACTATCAGTTCTAAATTGTTTATTTGAGAATTTCAAATTGACAACTTCAAATTGAAGTATAGTTAACATATTGAAACTATCAGTTCTAAATTGTTTATTTGAGAATTTCAAATTGACAACTTCAAATTGAAGTATATTTAACAGTTTGGAACTTTTAGTTCTAAATTGTTTATTTGAGAATTTCAAATTGACAACTTCAAATTGAAGTATAGTTAACAATTGAATTTTAGTTCTAAATTGTTTATTTGAGAATTTCAAATTGACAACTTCAAATTGAAGTATAGTTAACAATTTGAAACTATCAGTTCTAAATTGTTTATTTGAGAATTTCAAATTGACAACTTCAAATTGAAGTATAGTTAACAATTTGGAATTTTTAGTTCTAAATTGTTTATTTGAGAATTTCAAATTGACAACTTCAAATTGAAGTATAGTTAACAATTTGAAACTATCAGTTCTAAATTGTTTATTTGAGAATTTCAAATTGACAACTTCAAATTGAAGTATAGTTAACAATTTGAACTATCAGTTCTAAATTGTTTATTTGAGAATTTCAAATTGACAACTTCAAATTGAAGTATAGTTAACAATTTGAATTTTTAGTTCTAAATTGTTTATTTGAGAATTTCAAATTGACAACTTCAAATTGAAGTATAGTTAACAATTTGAAACTATCAGTTCTAAATTGTTTATTTGAGAATTTCAAATTGACAACTTCAAATTGAAGTATAGTTAACAATTTGGAAACTATCAGTTCTAAATTGTTTATTTGAGAATTTCAAATTGACAACTTCAAATTGAAGTATAGTTAACAATTTGGAATTTTTAGTTCTAAATTGTTTATTTGAGAATTTCAAATTGACAACTTCAAATTGAAGTATAGTTAACAATTGAAACTATCAGTTCTAAATTGTTTATTTGAGAATTTCAAATTGACAACTTCAAATTGAAGTATAGTTAACAATTTGGAATTTTAGTTCTAAATTGTTTATTTGAGAATTTCAAATTGACAACTTCAAATTGAAGTATAGTTAACAATTTGGAATTATCAGTTCTAAATTGTTTATTTGAGAATTTCAAATTGACAACTTCAAATTGAAGTATAGTTAACAATTTGAAACTATCAGTTCTAAATTGTTTATTTGAGAATTTCAAATTGACAACTTCAAATTGAAGTATAGTTAACAATTTGGAATTTTAGTTCTAAATTGTTTATTTGAAAATTTCAAATTGACAACTTCAAATTGAAGTATAGTTAACAATTTGAAACTATCAGTTCTAAATTGTTTATTTGAGAATTTCAAATTGACAACTTCAAATTGAAGTATAGTTAACAATTTGAAACTATCTAGTTCTAAATTGTTTATTTGAGAATTTCAAATTGACAACTTCAAATTGAAGTATAGTTAACAATTTGGAATTTTTAGTTCTAAATTGTTTATTTGAGATTTTCAAATTGACAACTTCAAATTGAAGTATAGTTAACAATTTGAAACTATCAGTTCTAAATGGTTTATTTGAGAATTTCAAATTGACAACTTCAAATTAAAGTATAGTTAACAATTTGGAATTTTAGTTCTAAATTGTTTATTTGAGAATTTCAAATTGACAACTTCAAATTGAAGTATAGTTAACAATTTGAAATTTTAGTTCTAAATTGTTTATTTGAGAATTTCAAATTGACAACTTCAAATTGAAGTATAGTTAACAATTTGAAACTATCAGTTCTAAATTGTTTATTTGAGAATTTCAAATTGACAACTTCAAATTGAAGTATAGTTAACAATTTGGAATTCTTAGTTCTAAATTGTTTATTTGAGAATTTCAAATTGACAACTTCAAATTGAAGTATAGTTAACAATTTGAAACTATCAGTTCTAAATTGTTTATTTGAGAATTTCAAATTGACAACTTCAAATTGAAGTATAGTTAACAATTTGAAACTATCAGTTCTAAATTGTTTATTTGAGAATTTCAAATTGACAACTTCAAATTGAAGTATAGTTAACAATTAGTAATTTTTAGTTCTAAATTGTTTATTTGAGAATTTCAAATTGACAACTTCAAATTGAAGTATAGTTAACAATTTGGAATTTTTAGTGCTAAATTGTTTATTTGAGAATTTCAAATTGACAACTTCAAATTGAAGTATAGTTAACAATTTGAAACTATCAGTTTTAAATTGTTTATATGAGAATTTCAATTTGACAACTTCAAACTGAAGTATAGTTAACAATTTGGAATTTTAGTGCTAAATTGTTTATTTGAGAATTTCAAATTGACAACTTCAAATTGAAGTATAGTTAACAATTTGAAACTATCAGTTCTAAATTGTTTATTTGAGAATTTCAAATTGACAACTTCAAACTGAAGTATAGTTAACAATTTGGAATATAGTTTAATTTAGAACTATCAGTTCTAAATTGTTTATTTGAGAATTTTAAATTGACTACTTCAAATTAAAGTATAGTTAACAATTTGAAACTATCAGTTCTAAATTGTTTATTTGAGAATTTCAAATTGACAACTTCAAATTAAAGTATAGTTAACAATTTGGAATTTTAGTTCTAAATTGTTTATTTGAAAATTTCAAATTGACAACTTCAAATTGAAGTAAAGTTAACAATTTGTAATTTTTAGTTCTAAATTGTTTATTTGAGAATTTCAAATTGACAAATTCAAATTGAAGTATAGTTAACAATTTGAAACTATCAGTTCTAAATTGTTTATTTGAGAATTTCAAATTAACAACTTCAAATTGAAGTAAAGTTAACAATTTGTAATTTTAGTTCTAAATTGTTTATTTGAGAATTTCAAATTGACAACTTCAAATTGAAGTATAGTTAACAATTTGGAATTTTTAGTTCTAAATTGTTTATTTGAGAATTTCAAATTGACAACTTCAAACTGAAGTATAGTTAACAATTTGAAACTATCAGTTCTAAATTGTTTATTTGAGAATTTCAAATTGACAACTTCAAATTAAAGTATAGTTAACAATTTGAAACTATCAGTTCTAAATTGTTTATTTGAGAATTTCAAATTGACAACTTCAAATTAAAGTATAGTTAACAATTTGGAATTTTTAGTTCTAAATTGTTTATTTGAGAATTTCAAATTGACAACTTCAAATTGAAGTATAGTTAACAATTTGAAACTATCAGTTCTAAATTGTTTATGTGAGAATTTCAAATTGACAACTTCTAATTAAAGTATAGTTAACAATTTGGAATTTTTAGTTCTAAATTGTTTATTTGAGAATTTCAAATTGACAACTTCAAATTGAAGTAAAGTTAACAATTTGTAATTTTTAGTTCTAAATTGTTTATTTGAGAATTTCAAATTGACAACTTCAAATTGAAGTATAGTTAACAATTTGAAACTATCAGTTCTAAATTGTTTATTTGAGAATTTCAAATTAACAACTTCAAATTGAAGTATAGTTAACAATTTGGAATTATTGTTTCTAAATTGTTTATTTGAGAAATTCAAATTGACAACTTCAAATTCTAGTATAGTTAACAATTTGAAACTATCAGTTCTAAATTGTTTATTTGAGAATTTCAAATTGACAACTTCAAATTGAAGTATAGTTAACAATTTGGAATTTTTAGTTCTAAATTGTTTATTTGAGAATTTCAAATTGACAACTTCAAATTGAAGTATAGTTGAGAATTTGAAACTATCAGTTCTAAATTGTTTATGTGAGAATTTCAAATTGACAACTTCTAATTAAAGTATAGTTAACAATTTGGAATTTTTAGTTCTAAATTGTTTATTTGAGAATTTCAAATTGACAACTTCAAATTGAAGTAAAGTTAACAATTTGTAATTTTAGTTCTAAATTGTTCATTTGAGAATTTCAAATTGACAACTTCAAATTGAAGTATAGTTAACAATTTGAAACTATCAGTTCTAAATTGTTTATTTGAGAATTTCAAATTAACAACTTCAAATTGAAGTATAGTTAACAATTTGGAATTCTTGGTTCTAAATTGTTTATTTGAGAATTCAAATTGACAACTTCAAATTGAAGTATAGTTAACAATTTGAAACTATCAGTTCTAAATTGTTTATTTGAAAATTTCAAATTGACAACTTCAAATTGAAGTATAGTTAACAATTTGAAACTATCAGTTCTAAATTGTTTATTTGAGAATTTCAAATTAAACAACTTCAAATTGAAGTATAGTTAACAGTTTGGAATTTTTAGTTCTAAATTGTTTATTTGAGAATTTCAAATTGACAACTTCAAATTGAAGTATAGTTAACAATTTGGAATTTTTAGTTCTAAATTGTTTATTTGAGAATTTCAAATTGACAACTTCAAATTGAAGTATAGTTAACAATTTGAAACTATCAGTTCTAAATTTTTTATTTGAGAATTTCAAATTGACAACTTCAAATTGAAGTATAGTTAACAATTTGGAATTTTTAGTGCTAAATTGTTTATTTGAGAATTTCAAATTGACACCTTCAAATTGAAGTATAGTTAACAATTTGAAACTATCAGTTCTAAATTGTTTATATGAGAATTTCAATTTGACAACTTCAAACTGAAGTATAGTTAACAAATTGGAATTTTACTGCTAAATTGTTTGTTTGAGAATTTCAAATTGACAACTTCAAATTGAAGTATAGTTAACAATTTGAAACTATCAGTTCTAAATTGTTTATTTGAGAATTTCAAATTGACAACTTCAAATTGAAGTATAGTTAACAATTTGGAATTTTAGTTCTAAATTGTTTATTTGAGAATTTCAAATTGACAACTTCAAATTGAAGTAAAGTTAACAATTTGTAATTTTTAGTTCTAAATTGTTTATTTGAGAATTTCAAATTGACAACTTCAAATTGAAGTATAGTTAACAATTTGAAACTATCAGTTCTAAATTGTTTATTTGAGAATTTCAAATTAACAACTTCAAATTGAAGAAATAGTTAACAATTTGTAATTTTAGTTCTAAATTGTTTATTTGAGAATTTCAAATTGACAACTTCAAATTGAAGTATAGTTAACAATTTGAACTTTCAGTTCTAAATTGTTTATTTGATAATTTCAAATTGACAACTTCAAATTGAAGTATAGTTAATAATTTGAAACTTTCAGTTCTAAATTGTTTATTTGAGAATTTCAAATTGACAACTTCAAATTGAAGTATAGTTAACAATTTGAATTTTTAGTTCTAAATTGTTTATTTGAGAATTTCAAATTGACAACTTCAAATTGAAGTATAGTTAACAATTTGAAACTATCAGTTCTAAATTGTTTATTTGAGAATTTCAAATTGACAACTTCAAATTGAAGTATAGTTAACAATTTGGAACTTTTAGTTCTAAATTGTTTATTTGAGAATTTCAAATTGACAACTTCAAATTGAAGTATAGTTAACAATTTGAAACTATCAGTTCTAAATTGTTTATTTGAGAATTTCAAATTGACAACTTCAAATTGAAGTATAGTTAACAATTTGAAACTATCAGTTCTAAATTGTTTATTTGAGAATTTCAAATTAAACAACTTCAAATTGAAGTATAGTTAACAATTTGGAATTTTAGTTCTAAATTGTTTATTTGAGAATTTCAAATTGACAACTTCAAATTGAAGTATAGTTAACAATTTGGAATTTTAGTTCTAAATTGTTTATTTGAGAATTTCAAATTGACAACTTCAAATTGAAGTATAGTTAACAATTTGAAACTATTAGTTCTAAATTGTTTAATTCAGAATTTCAAATTGACAACTTCAAATTGAAGTATAGTTAACAATTTGGAATTTTAGTTCTAAATTGTTTATTTGAGAATTTCAAATTGACAACTTCAAATTGAAGTATAGTTAACAATTTGAAACTATCAGTTCTAAATTGTTTATTTGAGAATTTCAAATTGACAACTTCAAATTAAAGTATAGTTAACAATTTGAAACTATCAGTTCTAAATTGTTTATTTGAGAATTTCAAATTGACAACTTCAAATTAAAGTATAGTTAACAATTTGGAATTTTAGTTCTAAATTGTTTATTTGAGAATTTCAAATTGACAACTTCAAATTGAAGTATAGTTAACAATTTGAAACTATCAGTTCTAAATTGTTTATTTGAGAATTTCAAATTAACAACTTCAAATTGAAGTATAGTTAACAATTTGGAATTATTAGTTCTAAATTGTTTATTTGAGAATTTCAAATTGACAACTTCAAATTGAAGTATAGTTAACAATTTGAAACTATCAGTTCTAAATTGTTTATTTGAGAATTTCAAATTGACAACTTCAAATTGAAGTATAGTTAACAATTTGGAATTTAGTTCTAAATTGTTTATTTGAGAATTTCAAATTGACAACTTCAAATTGAAGTATAGTTAACAATTTGGAATTTTTAGTTCTAAATTGTTTATTTGAGAATTTCAAATTGACAACTTCAAATTGAAGTATAGTTAACAATTTGAAACTATCAGTTCTAAATTGTTTATTTGAGAATTTCAAATTGACAACTTCAAATTGAAGTATAGTTAACAATTTGGAATTTTAGTTCTAAATTGTTTATTTGAGAATTTCAAATTGACAACTTCAAATTGAAGTATAGTTAACAATTTGAAACTATCAGTTCTAAATTGTTTATTTGAGAATTTCAAATTGACAACTTCAAATTGAAGTATAGTTAACAATTTGAAACTATCAGTTCTAAATTGTTTATTTGAGAATTTCAAATTGACAACTTCAAATTAAAGTATAGTTAACAATTTGAAACTATCAGTTCTAAATTGTTTATTTGAGAATTTCAAATTGACAACTTCAAAATTAAGTATAGTTAACAATTTGGAATTTTTAGTTCTAAATTGTTTATTTGAGAATTTCAAATTGACAACTTCAAACTGAAGTATAGTTAACAATTTGAAACTATCAGTTCTAAATTGTTTATTTGAGAATTTCAAATTGACAACTTCAAATTAAAGTATAGTTAACAATTTGGAATTTTTAGTTCTAAATTGTTTATTTGAGAATTTCAAATTGACAACTTCAAATTGAAGTAAAGTTAACAATTTGTAATTTTAGTTCTAAATTGTTTATTTGAGAATTTCAAATTGACAACTTCAAATTGAAGTATAGTTAACAATTTGAAACTATCAGTTCTAAATTGTTTATTTGAGAATTTCAAATTGACAACTTCAAATTGAAGTATAGTTAACAATTTGGAATTATTAGTTCTAAATTGTTTATTTGAGAATTTCAAATTGACAACTTCAAATTGAAGTATAGTTAACAATTTGAAACTATCAGTTCTAAATTGTTTATTTGAGAATTTCAAATTGACAACTTCAAATTGAAGTATAGTTAACAATTTGGAATTAGTTCTAAATTGTTTATTTGAGAATTTCAAATTGACAACTTCAAATTGAAGTATAGTTAACAATTTGGAATTTTTAGTTCTAAATTGTTTATTTGAGAATTTCAAATTGACAACTTCAAATTGAAGTATAGTTAACAATTTGAAACTATCAGTTCTAAATTGTTTATTTGAGAATTTCAAATTGACAACTTCAAATTGAAGTATAGTTAACAATTTGGAACTATCAGTTCTAAATTGTTTATTTGAGAATTTCAAATTGACAACTTCAAATTGAAGTATAGTTAACAATTTGAATTTTTAGTTCTAAATTGTTTATTTGAGAATTTCAAATTGACAACTTCAAATTGAAGTATAGTTAACAATTTGAAACTATCAGTTCTAAATTGTTTATTTGAGAATTTCAAATTGACAACTTCAAATTGAAGTATAGTTAACAATTTGAAACTATCAGTTCTAAATTGTTTATTTGAGAATTTCAAATTGACAACTTCAAATTGAAGTATAGTTAACAATTTGAAACTATCAGTTCTAAATTGTTTATTTGAGAATTTCAAATTGACAACTTCAAATTGAAGTATAGTTAACAATTTGAATTTTAGTTCTAAATTGTTTATTTGAGAATTTCAAATTGACAACTTCAAATTGAAGTATAGTTAACAATTTGAAACTATCAGTTCTAAATTGTTTATTTGAGAATTTCAAATTGACAACTTCAAATTGAAGTATAGTTAACAATTTGAATTTAGTTCTAAATTGTTTATTTGAGAATTTCAAATTGACAACTTCAAATTGAAGTATAGTTAACAATTTGAAACTATCAGTTCTAAATTGTTTATTTGAGAATTTCAAATTGACAACTTCAAATTGAAGTATAGTTAACAATTTGAAACTATCAGTTCTAAATTGTTTATTTGAGAATTTCAAATTGACAACTTCAAATTGAAGTATAGTTAACAATTTGAAACTATCAGTTCTAAATTGTTTATTTGAGAATTTCAAATTGACAACTTCAAATTGAAGTATAGTTAACAATTTGAAACTATCAGTTCTAAATTGTTTATTTGAGAATTTCAAATTGACAACTTCAAATTGAAGTATAGTTAACAATTTGAATTTTAGTTCTAAATTGTTTATTTGAGAATTTCAAATTGACAACTTCAAATTGAAGTATAGTTAACAATTTGAAACTATCAGTTCTAAATTGTTTATTTGAGAATTTCAAATTGACAACTTCAAATTGAAGTATAGTTAACAATTTGGAATTATTAGTTCTAAATTGTTTATTTGAGAATTTCAAATTGACAACTTCAAATTGAAGTATAGTTAACAATTTGGAATTTTTAGTTCTAAATTGTTTATTTGAGAATTTCAAATTGACAACTTCAAATTGAAGTATAGTTAACAATTTGAAACTATCAGTTCTAAATTGTTTATTTGAGAATTTCAAATTGACAACTTCAAATTGAAGTATAGTTAACAATTTGAAACTATCAGTTCTAAATTGTTTATTTGAGAATTTCAAATTGACAACTTCAAATTGAAGTATAGTTAACAATTTGAATTTAGTTCTAAATTGTTTATTTGAGAATTTCAAATTGACAACTTCAAATTGAAGTATAGTTAACAATTTGGAATTTTTAGTTCTAAATTGTTTATTTGAGAATTTCAAATTGACAACTTTAAATTGAAGTATAGTTAACAATTTGAAACTATCAGTTCTAAATTTTTTATTTGAGAATTTCAAATTGACAACTTCAAATTAAAGTATAGTTAACAATTTGGAACTTTTAGTTCTAAATTGTTTTATTGAGAATTTCAAATTGACAACTTCAAATTGAAGAAAAGTTAACAATTTGTAATTTTTAGTTCTAAATTGTTCATTTGAGAATTTCAAATTGACAACTTCAAAATGAAGTATAGTTAATAATTTGAAACTATCAGTTCTAAATTGTTTATTTGAGAATTTCAAATTGACAACTTCAAATTGAAGTATAGTTAACAATTTGTAATTATTAATTCTAAATAGTTTATTTGAGAATTTCAAATTGACAACTTCAAATTGAAGTATAGTTAACAATTTGGAATTTTTAGTGCTAAATTGTTTATTTGAGAATTTCAAATTGACAACTTCAAATTGAAGTATAGTTAACAATTTGAAACTATCAGTTCTAAATTGTTTATTTGAGAATTTCAAATTGACAACTTCTAATTAAAGTATAGTTAACAAATTGGAACTTTTAGTTCTAAATTGTTTTATTGAGAATTTCAAATTGACAACTTCAATTTGAAGAAAAGTTAACAATTTGTAATTTTTAGTTCTAAATTGTTCATTTGAGAATTTCAAATTGACAACTTCAAATTGAAGTAAAAGTTAACAATTTGAAACTATCAGTTCTAAATTGCTTATTTGAGAATTTCAAATTAACAACTTCAAATTGAAGTATAGTTAACAATTTGAAACTATCAGTTCTAAATTGTTTATTTGAGAATTTCAAATTGACAACTTCAAATTGAAGTATAGTTAACAATTTGGAATTTTTAGTTCTAAATTGTTCATTTGAGAATTTCAAATTGACAACTTCAAATTAAAGTATAGTTAACAATTTGAAACTATCAGTTCTAAATTGTTTATTTGAGAATTTCAAATTAACAACTTCAAATTGAAGTATAGTTAACAATTTGGAATTATTGGTTCTAAATTGTTTATTTGAGAAATTCAAATTGACAACTTCAAATTGAAGTATAGTTAACAATTTGAAACTATCAGTTCTAAATTGTTTATTTGAGAATTTCAAATTGACAACTTCAAATTGAAGTATAGTTAACAATTTGAAACTATCAGTTCTAAATTGTTAATTTGAGAATTTCAAATTGAAAACTTCAAATTGAAGTATAGTTAACAATTTGGAATTTTAGTTCTAAATTGTTTATTTGAGAATTTCAAATTGACAACTTCAAATTGAAGTATAGTTAACTTTTTGGGAAATTTTTTAGTTCTAAATTGTTTATTTGAGAATTTCAAATTGACAACTTCAAATTGATGTATTGTTTAAGACCGCTGCTCTAATTTTGTTTTATACTGTAATACATGTTTGTTCGTGGGCTTTGCGCGCACCGCTTGGCGCAACCCCTACTTTGTTGGCATACACACATCCTCAGTACAAACGAACCAACAGAAATGAAGGGTTGTGCTCTAGCGATCGACGCGCTATAAAATTACCAACTGATGTGCAATAAAGCCACTTTGAACTAAAAACATTGTTTTCATAAAAAGGGAATCGAATTAATTCACCGGTGGAGATAGAACCCTCGAGCCGGTAGTTACGTTCAAAAAATACAGTCCACTAGCTACCACCACACGAAAACTCCATGGTCCAAACGAACCGGATGTGAAGCAGACGATAATTAAAATCAATTTAATTATCCAACGAAATTCAAAGCAGCTGACAAGGTCAACATACGACAACAGCCAGCTGCAGACAAAGAACGCAGATAAGCAACGCGGCAGAAAGAGAGAGTAAGAAACACATTCCTTCTTATCTTAATACTGTCCGATCAAAGCATAACAAAGTATTCTATTCATTACATTTTTATCGCGAAACGTGTTAGCTTTAACAAACAAAGCGTTTCAAATTAAAATAAAATTTTCTATTTTAAATTAACGAGTAACTTTATTACTGCAAAATGAATTCGTTAATAAATGAACGCGGAAAAATAAAGGCAAAACTTACACGATTTGCCACGCATTTAGCAAACTTAAATAATTTGCACAACAGCGGTGCAATTATAAGTACGTATGATATTCACGAATTAAAGGGACGCACCGAAAAAGCGTCAACGTTGTTAGATGAATATGAAAAGGTTTATGATAAAATTACGTCGGAATCTGAAACTACTTCAGCTGACGACGAGCTGTTATTAAATTTCGAAAACACATATTACAAACAAATAGCATTAGCTAACGCGCTGTTACAAGAACTGTCACCTAGTGACGTAGAAACGCAAGGGCGAACGTCGCCAGCGTTGAGCCATGTGAGCTCAAATTCAAACGCTTTAATATTTAACAACCAAATAAGTTTACCAAAAATTAATTTAATTAAATTCAGCGGCAAGGTAGACGATTGGTTGGAATTCAAGGCTATTTTCGAAAGCATGATTCACACAAACCAATCACTTAACGATATTAGCAAATTGCACTATCTGAAAGCGTCGCTTTCGGATGAGCCAGCTGAACTTATCAAATCTTTGGATTTCTCACCAGAAAGCTACGTTGCATCTTATCAAATTTTAAAAAATCGGTATGACAGGCCTAAAGTCATATTAAAAAACAATTTAACGGCCATAACTAGCATAAAGTTCTTAAAACAAGAATCTTCTAAAGATATTCGTAAAATTAGTGACACTTTGTCAAAACACGTAACGTCAGCTCTAGCACTGGCTACGCCAGACCAGCTGTTTGATGCAATAATTGTTCACTTGACTTGTAATAAATTAGACCCAGCCACGTTTCGGGAATGGGAACTTACTGCAAACAAAACGCAAAATGATTTGCCATCCTTAAAGGAATTTAAGGAATTTTTGTTAGCTCACGCCAATTTCCTTGAAAATGTAGAAAAACGAAATTTTAAAAATTTTCAAGAAAAACCCAAATTTATGTCAAGGTCATTTTAACTAAAACATCTCCGTGCTCATACTGCAAAGAGGAGCATTTTATCTCATTTTGCTCAGAGTTTTCCAAATTAACTGCACAGGAGCGCTCTAATAAAGTGCAAGAGCTCAAGCTCTGTTTTAATTGCTTATCCAATAACCACTTGAAAGATTCATGTCAATCAAAATATACTTGCAGGACGTGCAGGGGCAGACATCATTCTCTGCTCCACGTCAACTCGCGAGTTGCGGCTCTGATTCAATCAGAGGAAAACGAAGCTGATAATGACGCTCACGAAGAGCCAACTCAAATAATTTCAACCTTTTGTTCAAATACTGTACAGGTGTTACTACCAACTGCTACAGCCAAAGTACGCGATGACGGTGGCATCAAAAGAACGGTGCGCATTTTACTCGACTCAGGATCACAATCAAATTTTGTGAGTTCTAAATTTTTCCAAAAATTAAACTTACCGCAAAATCTGCAAACGTCACAGTGTGCGGAATAAACAACTCGAATTCAATCGTAAATTCTCAATGTGAAATTGAATTAAGCTCACATAATTCTTCCTTCAAAATTAATTTGAAATGTTTAATCATTAATAATATTACTGGCAGCGTACCCAGCTTCAAAGTAGATCGTAAATGTCTTAAAATACCAAACGACATTATCTTATCTGACCCAGCGTTCGACCAACCTGGTGAAATAGACTTACTCATAGGTTCACCGGCATTCTTTAAACTCCTTTGCATAGGGCAGCGAAGCTTAGGTCCTAACCTACCTTTGCTGCAAAAAAACACACCTCGGATGGGTAGTAACAGGCCCTACGGCAACTGCTCTAACCACCAAAGTACATTGCCATACCGCCACCACTCTTGATATTCAAGAGCAACTTTCAAATTTCTGGGAGCTAGAAAGCTACCCCGATCAAAGGGTATTTTCCGCCGAGGAAAACGCCTGCGAGTCACATTACGTGAAAACCACTCGCAGAAATCCCGACGGCAGATTCATAGTAAACATTCCTTTTAAAAAATCACTTTTACTGTTAGGCGATTCTGCATCGGTTGCACAAAAGCGTTTTCTATCCATGGAGAGACGTCTACAGGCAGATCCGATTTTGCAAGAATGGTATCTTGCATTTATGCAAGAATACCAAAATTTGAACCACATGACTTTGGTCAAACACCCACGTGAAATTTCCTACTATTTACCGCATCACGGTGTATTAAAGGAGGACAGCCTCACAACAAAACTGCGTGTTGTATTTAATGGCTCCGCAGAAACCACAACAGGTCACTCTCTAAATAGTTTGCAAATGGTGGGACCTACCATCCAACAAAGTCTCTTTACCATTTTATTACGGTTCAGGCAACATCTCTATGCCATTTCTGCTGACATAGAAAAAATGTATCGACAAGTCTTGATCGATCCTGATCAAAGACATTTACAACGGATTTTATGGCGTTCTTCTGTTGAACAGCCTTTAGCAACTTACGATTTAAACACCGTAACGTACGGAACGGCATCTGCTTCCTATTTAGCAATTCGATCACTATTTCAATTAGGCATTGATTGTGAAAACAGTTCTCCATTAATATCCTCAATAATTAAAAATGATTTTTATGTTGACGATTTGCTAAGCGGTGCTGATAACCTCGACGATGCAAAATTCATTTGCACCGAACTAAATAACGTGCTCAACACAGGTTGTTTTAAGTTGCGTAAGTGGATCTCCAACGACCCACTAGTCTTGGAAAATATTTCCAAGTCGGACTTTCGTCCGGGTTTACTTAATTTTGGTGACCACTCACAAGCTAAAACGCTTGGATTGATTTGGACATATCAAACAGATCATTTCATGTTTCATATTTCTGAGTTAGAAAATGAAAAAAATAACTAAAAGAAAAATGCTTTCCGACATCTCTCAGATTTTCGATCCTCTCGGTTTATTATCTCCATGCACTTTCACTGCAAAGGTTTTCTTACAAAATCTTTGGCTGGAAAAATTAGATTGGGACGATTCAGTTCCTATTGAACTTGAGAAAAGGTGGATAACTTATCGTAACGATTTACTCAATTTAAATGACTTAAGAATCCCACGCCATGTTACTTGCGCGAACCCGATTGACATCCAAATACATGGTTTTTGCGACGCCTCCCCTAAATGGTTATGGCGCCTGTATTTATTATAGAGTCACGGATTCAAATAATTTTGTTTATGTTAATTTATTTTGTTCAAAGTCTAAAGTTGCGCCTTTGAAGCCAACCACGATTCCGCGGTTAGAACTATGCGGAGCTGTTTTGCTAGCTAAATTATTGAAACAAGTTCGGAAATCATTAATAATGCCTATTTCAAAATATTTTTATGGTCAGATTCAACCATCGTATTAGGATGGCTTAAAACTAGTCCAAATTTATTAAAAACTTTTGTGTGCAATCGCATAGCCGATATTCAGGAGCACACTTCCGATGCTGAATGGAGACACGTCAGCACTAAATTTAATCCTGCAGATTTGTTATCTAGGGGCGTCACCCCACAAGTACTAAAAGATTCAAATTTGTGGTGGAACGGACCACCTTGGCTTCTACAAGACGAAAACTTATGGCCAATTTCAAAAAATCAATCTGTTGAACTTCCAGAGTTTAAGGGCACCATTCATGCTTTAGTCCTTAATAATAAATTTTCATTTCCTTTCGAAGAGTATTCAAATTTAAACAAACTCGAGAGAGCCATTGCCTATTGTTTACGGTTTCGGAAAAATTACTCTCTACCAAGAAACCAAAGAACAATTGGACCTTTGACTCCAAGCGAACTTTTAAATTCATTAAAGGCTCTAGTCCATCTGTCGCAGAAAGATTCTTTTTCAGAAGAACACAAACAACTTTTCAATGGAAAGCACTTAAAGGCCACTTCAACAGTGCTCTCTTTAAATCCCTTCCTAGATTCAGATGATTTAATACGCGTAGGTGGAAGATTAATTAATTCTAATTATTCATTTAATAAAAAACATCCCTTTCTTCTCTCTGGAAAGCATCACCTTTCGAAACTCATTGCTAGACGAGAGCACTCACGATTATTGCACGCGGGTCCTCAACTTCTTTTATGCTCTTTGCGCGATAAATTTTGGATTACTCCGGAAGAAATTTAGTCAAGCAAATCGTGCATGATTGCGTGACATGTTTTAGAGCATCTCCATCTGTCACTCGACCCATTATGGGCAATTTACCTTTAGAAAGAATAACTTCTTCTCAGCCCTTTAACGTCACAGGCATCGACTTCGCAGGTCCCATACTTTACAAACTTAGTAAAGGTCGGGGTTCAAAGACATTCAAATCTTACTTGTGCATTTTTATCTGTTTTGCAAGCAAGGCAATTCACCTTGAATTGGTAACCAATCTGTCTACCGACGCCTTTATTCTAACTTTGCGAAGATTTATTGCTCGACGCGGTAAACCTGCTCATATTCACTCGGACAACGGTACTAATTTCGTTGGAGCTAATTCCAAATTGCGCGAATTAGGTAAATTTTTAAAGGAAAATGAATTTTCCATCAATGAAACGTTTTCAAGCGAAGGCATCACGTGGCATTTCATTCCGGCCCACAGTCCTCATTTTGGAGGTCTCTGGGAGAGTGGGGTGAAATCCTGCAAATCTCACTTAAAACGGGTTTTAGGCGCCTCACTTTTGACTTATGAGGAACTTGGTACTTTGTTGTGTCAGATCGAAGCAATCCTAAATTCCCGTCCTTTGGCTCCATTATCATCCGATCCCAATGATTTACAACCCCTAACACCTGGACATTTCCTGATCGGACGACCTCTCGCCTCGCTGCCGGATCCAGACGTCACTGGAATTCCAGAGAACCGACTTGACTATTTTCAGCGAATTCAAGTCTTGCACCAACATTTTTTGGAAGCGCTGGAGTAAAGAATACATTTCTGAGCTCCAACAACGCACGAAGTGGAAAACCCATCATTCTGACTTAGTCGATGGTTCCCTCGTTTTGGTAAAGGACGACAATTTACCACCATTCAAATGGAAGCTTGCTCGAGTAATCGCCCTCCATCCCGGCGCCGACAACGTAAACCGAGTCGCTACCCTCCAGACCTCGAGTGGCGTGATAAGCAGATCTTTTTGCCAAGATTTGCCCGCTACCTACTTCTTGACTGCATCATCACTTGTGTTGTGCTACGCTATTACGCGAGTGTTGTGCTTTTGACAAAGAATTTGTGTTTATTTTATTTGCATTTTGTAACTGTTTTTTTTTTTTTGCAAAATTTTGCTCTTATTTTACTTGTTTTATGTATAGTTTTAGTAGCAATTTATGTATTTGTTCTATTTTTGAATTGAATTTATTTTTATTTTTGCATAACTTTTTCTATTTCGAAATGATTGTTCATTTCAACGGGGGCGGCATGTTTAAGACCGCTGCTCTAATTTTGTTTTATACTGTAATACATGTTTGTTCGTGGGCTTTGCGCACCGCTTGGCGCAACCCCTACTTTGTTGGCATACACATCATCAGTACAAACGAACCAACAGAAATGAAGGGTTGTGCTCTAGCGATCGACGCGCTATAAAATTACCAACTGATGTGCAATAAAGCCACTTTGAACTAAAACATTGTTTTCATAAAAGGGAATCGAATTAATTCACCGGTGGAGATAGAACCCTCGAGCCGGTAGTTACGTTCAAAAATACAGTCCACTAGCTACCACCACACGAAAACTCAAGTATAGTTAACAATTTGAAACTATCAGTTCTAAATTGTTTATTTGAGAATTTCAAATTGACAACTTCAAATTGAAGTATAGTTAACAATATGGAATTTTTAGTGCTAAATTGTTTATTTGAGAATTTCAAATTGACAACTTCAAATTGAAGTATAGTTAACAATTTGAAACTATCAGTTCTAAATTGTTTATTTGAGAATTTCAAATTGACAACTTCAAATTGAAGTATAGTTAACAATTTGAAACTATAAGTTCTAAATTGTTTATGTGAGAATTTCAAATTGACAACTTCTAATTAAAGTATAGTTAACAATTTGAAATTTTTAGTTCTAAATTGTTTATTTGAGAATTTCAAATTGACAACTTCAAATTGAAGTAAAGTTAACAATTTGTAATTTTTAGTTCTAAATTGTTCATTTGAGAATTTCAAATTGACAACTTCAAATTGAAGTATAGTTAACAATTTGAAACTTTCAGTTCTAAGTTGTTTATTTGAGAATTTCAAATTGACAACTTCAAATTGAAGTATAGTTAACAATTTGGAATTATTGGTTCTAAATTGTTTATTTGAGAAATTCAAATTGACAACTTCAAATTGAAGTATAGTTAACAATTTGAAACTTTCAGTTCTAAATTGTTTATTTGAAAAATTCAAATTGACAACTTCAAATTGAAGTATAGTTAACAATTTGAAACTATCAGTTCTAAATTGTTTATTTGAGAATTTCAAATTGACAACTTCAATTTGAAGTATAGTTAACAATTTGAAACTATCAGTTCTAAGTTGTTTATTTGAGAATTTTAAATTGACAACTTCAAATTAAAGTATAGTTAACAATTTGAAACTATCAGTTCTAAATTGTTTATTTGAGAATTTCAAATTGACAACTTCAAATTAAAGTATAGTTAACAATTTGGAATTTTAGTTCTAAATTGTTTATTTGAGAATTTCAAATTGACAACTTCAAATTGAAGTATAGTTAACAATTTGAAACTATCAGTTCTAAATTGTTTATGTGAGAATTTCAAATTGACAACTTCTAATTAAAGTATAGTTAACAATTTGGAATTTTTAGTTCTAAATTGTTTATTTGAGAATTTCAAATTGACAACTTCAAATTGAAGTAAAGTTAACAATTTGTAATTTTAGTTCTAAATTGTTCATTTGAGAATTTCAAATTGACAACTTCAAATTGAAGTATAGTTAACAATTTGAAACTATCAGTTCTAAATTGTTTATTTGAGAATTTCAAATTAACAACTTCAAATTGAAGTATAGTTAACAATTTGGAATTATTGGTTCTAAATTGTTTATTTGAAAAATTCAAATTGACAACTTCAAATTGAAGTATAGTTAACAATTTGAAACTATCAGTTCTAAATTGTTTATTTGAGAATTTCAAATTGACAACTTCAAATTGAAGTATAGTTAACAATTTGAAACTATCAGTTCTAAATTGTTTATTTGAGAATTTCAAATTGAAAACTTCAAATTGAAGTATAGTTAACAATTTGGAATTTTAGTTCTAAATTGTTTATTTGAGAATTTCAAATTGACAACTTCAAATTGAAGAATAGTTAACTATTTGGAATTTTTAGTTCTAAATTGTTTATTTGAGAATTTCAAATTGACAACTTCAAATTGAAGTATAGTTAACAATTTGAAACTATCAGTTCTAAATTGTTTATTTGAGAATTTCAAATTGACAACTTCAAATTGAAGTATAGTGAACAATTTGGAATTTAAGTTCTAAATTGTTTATTTGAGAATTTCAAATTGACAACTTCAAATTGAAGTATAGTTAACAATTTGAAACTATCAGTTCTAAATTGTTTATTTGAGAATTTCAAATTGACAACTTCTAATTAAAGTATAGTTAACAATTTGGAATTTTAGTTCTAAATTGTTTATTTGAGAATTTCAAATTGACAACTTCAAATTGAAGTAAAGTTAACAATTTGTAATTTTAGTTCTAAATTGTTCATTTGAGAATTTCAAATTGACAACTTCAAATTGAAGTATAGTTAACAATTTGAAACTATCAGTTCTAAATTGTTTATTTGAGAATTTCAAATTAACAACTTCAAATTGAAGTATAGTTAACAATTTGGAATTATTGGTTCTAAATTGTTTATTTGAGAAATTCAAATTGACAACTTCAAATTGAAGTATAGTTAACAATTTGAAACTATCAGTTCT